>NEWO01000107.1:1691126-1729662 GCA_003013225.1 Phalaenopsis aphrodite | reverse complement strand
ATATATATATATATATATATATATATATATATATATATATATATATATATATATATATATATATATATATATATATATATAAGTTTTATAATAAAATGTGTGTTTAGATTATCAATAGTACGAACATTTTTGTACCATCTTATCCACTTTCATACTGGAGTTGCAAGATCGTAGGTAAGCCACTCAATTCGCTAGCATCGACTACACTAGCAAAGTCCTCAGTTACCTTATAATTGACTTCGGTAAATTAGGGGTCTGTTGTAAAGTAACATTTTAAGGTTACTTTATAACAAACCTTAAATTTACCGACATCAGACCCTAATTGTGAATCTCCCTGGATGTGCTTGCGCCAGCAATTAAGACCCTCAGAGAAACTAGCTACCAAGCAATAGCCGAGTGTACCTCGAGAGCTTCAACCTCTTCCTCCTAGATTGGCATCTCTCTTGTGTTTGTCAAACAGACTATCCAAGAGCTCGGACGTAGGAAGATGTGATCATCTCATTTATAGGGCCCAAAATGCAATAGAGTTGTCCACATGTTATTAATTTAATTAAATAATATTTTGTGGCATAAAGTAAAATTTGTTTTCAGATTGGATATTACTTTATTCTCTCATCTTTTTTATAGCTTAGCCTTCTAAGAGATATGAGAATTGAAGAACTAAATATGTATAGCCAAAATGTTGTCATACTAACCTCAGGATCAACGCTCAAATTTTGCACTAAGGCAAACCAGAAGTTTCTTAGCTCAATTATCCAAACTCGGATGAATGAGCTGCTTGGTGCAAGCCATTGAATGAATATTTTTCCTGCATTCTCCAAACTCTGGTAGTCTATCCGATAAAATGGCTTGGTTTATTTTACAATCATCGAATCAACTTTATGAAAAGTATGTTCAACTCACTTTAAGGCCGAATCGGTCTAGAGACCCACCTCAGGGCCCGAAATTGCTAACAAGGATTTGACTCGATGAGGGCATGTGAAATAGAAGATGAAATACAATGGTGCCATATGATAACATGCCAAAAATAATATTAAATATATGTAAACGTTAGGGTGTTGTTTGACAACAAATGAGATTTAAATTACTAGAATTTAGTAAATCTCGTAAATCTTGATGTACTAAAACTTGAATGGGTTAAAGCCGGAGAACTGTTTGGCAATGGATGTAGTAAATCTTGTAAATCCAGTGAAATTGTTTGGTTGTTACTGAGATGTTCCACTGCTGTTACCCGACCATTGTTGAGCTACTCCTTAAATCCAAAGCGTGTGAAGTTAAATCCATCAATTCGTAGGATTTACTAAATCTGGGATTTGCGTCAGAAATCTACAAAATATGGATTTATCACATCCCTGGATTTATTTTGTCCAAAATGGCCGCCTAGCAAGATTCTACTTAAATCGTGCCTAAACCCTGCTCTAAATCCCCTAGAAAATACAAAAGGTGAAAAGTCCTAGACCACTAGAGATCTATTTGAGTAGATGATTATGTGTCTGTATCATATGAGAGAAAGTCTTCTATGAATAGGTGGAGATTTTTATAACAAGGGATGGTCATTTTTTATCCCTAAACACACCTTGTATTTTATTTTAGTGAACATAGAAATCCTCTCTTCAGCTTGTTCTTTCTCTTATTCTTGGTTCGTTCCCTGAGGTATGGGTGCACAGACATACAATTATTCAACATTAAATTCATTGTTTTTGTACTTCAGAATATTTCGTACCATTCATTTTATTAGTTACTTGTTATTGTGTTTATGTGCAAGTATCATGAATTTTTGGAGCTTCTGAAACACCAACTGTTATCATTTCAGAAAAAAAGATTAAGAAGCCGACAAAAAAAACTAAGGGCATATGACCTAAGCGCGCTTTCAGACTTTCTTCCCGATGAAGCTCTCCAAAATCCATTTAAATCCCCCGTCTTCAAACTAAACTGCAAGAATCGACAAAAGCTGGTGTAAGTAGTTGTCATTTTATATCAGGCAAATTTTTTATTTTTTTTCAAATTTCAATGATGCAAGAGCAATGGTTGCTTCCTTTTTAAGTCTCTAATACTGTTTTATGTCGCCAGTGAGATTGAAAGCGAATTATTGAGATCTGTTCACAGACATCCAGCTTTCCAAGCTGATCCCATCGCAGCCATTCAACAGCACTTGGAACAAACACAGCCGCCTTCATTCGCCGAGGAAAAGGGAGATAAAAAGAGCAAAAAAGACAACAAAGATAAAAGGAAGAAGAGATCCAAGTCTGCAGTTGCGCAAAATATGGAAATGACGTATTCAAGTTTTTAGATTAACTAACTCAGGAGTCTTAAATGATTTTTCACCTGATTTACTAAATCCAACGAGATGCGAAATTGCAGGAGTTTCGCAGATTTATGAATTTTTGAATTCAAGATCCCAAAATTTCTTTCAATTTGGCTTAAATCTAGGTTTTATTGAATCCTGGGGCAGGTTGGATTTAATGGTTTTACGATTTAGAGATTTACTAAATACTGATAATTCTAAATTCTACTTGCAGCAAAACACCTACTAATGTTTTGCAGTTGTTTCAAACTGCAGCTGTTGTAAGTCTCTCTCTCTCTCTCTCTATCTATCTCTCTGATAGTTAATAACATAAATCATGTGTGTTTAAGCATATTTCAGTATTTTTTAGGACACTTTGTTGTGTATGAAGTGAATGTTTAAAGAAACCTAAAATAAAAAACAAAAAAAAAGGCTTTTTTTCTTAAAAAAATTACATTAACTCAATATTGCGTACATTATCCCTATCTCGTTCATCTGCGTTACGTCGAAATTCTTGAAAAAATAATTGACACATTGATTTACTTGTTTACTCCGTCTAATCTATTTTTTGAAATCTAAATGCTTGAATAAAATATTGGCACAAAGTTTTACTTGTTTAGTTCGTCTAATCTATTTTTTTTTTTTTTGAGAAATCAAGTTAAAATCACTTATATCAACCAAGTTTAGTGGGAATATTTTAGAGCCCAATTATCTTTTTATTCTTAAAATGTACCTTTGAAGATTCTAGCGTCAAAGTTGATTTGGCCTTCATCTCACATCTTTTTTCATCTTTGTTTAGTGTGGGCTGTATACCCTACATTCTTATTAGACATGTTGGGTTGATGGTGACAAGCATTCAATTGAAGGCACCATTTTTTGTGTTGCCTTTTGGCAGATTGAAGAGCTGAGTAATCAAAATCATTGTATTCATGTTAGAGAGGGTTAATAATCAATTCATATGATTCATAGTTTTGCACACTTCTTAAGCACAAATTTTGCACATTTTAAAAATTGTGCAATATTTGATTTGATAGGAGTTTTTTATTGTTATTATTCATCTCACCTAATATGATAAATACCTTTCTTTGTCAAAACTAAAAGATTATTGGGACCAATTTAATTTTCATCTCTTTATACACATTTTAATTAACATTTAATCAATTACTACCTAGTTTGAAAACATCTAAATTTTCTTCACATCGAGGGTCTATTGTTTATAGACATTAAGGTTCCGTTTGGGGTAGCTTGTACGTTTCAGGATAAACTGTTTATCATGAATTCGGCCTGCGGGTCGGCTGCAGGGATCGACTCGCGACCTGCGTTTAGTGTAAAAACCCAAATGTAGTTTCCGATAAGTTGACGAAACGCGCGAACCAAACGGTAAGACGGCGTTCTCAAAATGCCGCCCACACTTATAAGCTGCCCCAAACGGACCCTAAAGCTATGCAGACCACCTGAAAACTGTCCTTCACAGATACTTCCACAAGCCCATAATTGTTTCCAAAAATCCTAATTTCTATCAAATCCAACATTTTCTACAAACCTCAAACTGTTAGTAATCCACTGAAAGAAAGCAAATATAAACCTTCATTTCAAGCATTCAGGTTGACATTGGACGATTCTTAGATTCATCAACTCCCAATCATTATCATTGTCAAGTAACACTAAACACAAGGCAAACATTTCTGAAAAATATTTTCTTCTTATTATAAACACAAATGACAACCAAAACACCTAAAAAAAAAAAAAAAACAATATAACCTGAAGAAAAGTTTCTACAAAGGCTTAAAAAGTCTTAGTATTTTGTGTGTGTGTGTGTGTCGTGTCGCTGTAAGTCCTCTTAGATCAAGATTTCGATCCCACTGTGGTCTGGAGGCTCTGAAATATTAGGCACATGACGCAAGTACCCTATCTTAGGGGTCCGAAAGTAAAGGCGAAGTGATATTTGAGGCCCACTGGACTCAAATACCGTTTCCTTTTCAATATATATATATATATATATATATATATATATATATATATATATATATATAGACTAATATCACCTGCAACTCATTTGAGAACTTTATAGGCTTGTTGTTGCTGGAATTAATGAGAAGATTACATGTAATATGCATGCAACCCTTCATCCTTATGAAAAACCCTAAAACATTTCTTTGTGTGGTTATGTCTAATTTTAGCATCGTTGGAGCTGCAAAAGAACCTCTTGATAGATCTAAGCCAAGGCTGACTCCTTGCTAGTTTTTTCTTGCCAGGCAGTACTCCTCCAACTGCAATAAATTTTAAAATAGCAGCTGTTAGATTTTTACTTTAGCTGATGAGTTTACGTAAAATGAAAATAACAAATTCATTGTAAAATTTCTCATTTTAACTCAAGAAAATTGAAATTTGGCATATTTTGGCTTTTTGGCTAATTATAGTGAAGGTATTGTGCAAAACTTATTGTTGGTTCAAGGCTACATTTCTTCAAAATCATGTGTTCAAGCTTACATCATTGTTGAGATGATTAATGCCATTTTAAAAATAATGAAATTTGCCGCTTTTGATTATTTGGTTTGGTGTGTTTGAAATTAATACGAATTTGAAGCTGTAAATAAAATGATTCAAATGTCACACCCACAGATGAACAGTACAATTCTTAAGTAGTTACATATCAACCACTTAAAACTTACAATTTTTTACTTAGGTGTCGTTTTACTTATATATTAATAGATATATTTCGTTATTTAATAGTTAAAATGATGATATTTCTAACATGATATGAATGATTTTGATGGCATGAATATAAAATATAAGGGGTATTTACATACATAACACCCAATTCCTATGTATTTATATATCTAAACACTTAAACCTTTTATTTTTTATATTTATACCCCCTAATCTTTCAAATCTCAAAAAAAATATCATCGGAACTTCAATTTTTTAAAAAAGTGAAACACATTTTCATGCATGAGATGAATTTGTAAGTAATAACTAAAGTTTCGGTGTTAGAAATGTAAATACATAGGAATTAAGTGGTATGTATGTAAATCTTCCAAAAGAAAGTAAAACTTGGTTGTTACATAAACATAAGAATTGGGTGGTACCTTAAATTAAGTGGATGTGCGCAATGTTTTAGGTAGATGCCAACAAGTCATTCTATCACGTTACCAGTGATGTCTTGTTGGTGCACATCAACATCAGGGAGCAAAAACAAGTCTTCCACCGTCGTATTTGTGGAACCATGGCAATGGCGTGGCAGTTGGTGCTGTGTATTTTAGGCTAAAATTTAGCTTGAAATACTTTAATTAAATTTCAATTGAGTTCTACAATTCTAAGATGTTATTTGGTCTGCAGCAACATAAAAACATGATATTAAGAAGGTAATAATAATATTTATCTAACCAAGAACCAAAATTTTGGAAGCTTTTGCATTTGCCTTGTGATACCCTACTAATGTAAGCAACCAAACACCTTCCAAGTGTTCTATAATGTAAATATATTATATGTAAATCAATTAAAACTTATTTTGATCTCATTTCAAAGTAGATTCAATATCTTTTATATTCTACTTAATACAAAACTTGATCAAGATATATTAAGCAATTTTTTTTCCTATTCCAACCCCACTTTTTTGAATGTTGCCATGTTCTTGCACCTCCCTATCATGCATGCTAGCCTTTCTTCTGCCTTGAAGTTAAACTATTTCAACCCTTATGCATCATTCTCAATTGTGTAAAATGAATAAAAAAGTTTCTCATTTTGTTGTGGCCTATTAAACAAAATATATTTATAGTATGCATCTATACATCAGAATGCGGCTACACAAAACTCAAAGAGTTCCAATGGATCGCACAAAGAGAATAGCATAAGACCGAGCAATCTAGCAAAATACTGAATTCTGGGCCGAACGAGCTTTAGTCCAACTGAATCAATGAGCTTCACACACCTATACCAATAACGAGTTAACCAACACAAAGGGCATTCACATGAATAGTAGTCGCTTAACCGGGACTTCTATATAGATTCATCAATCGAAGGTAGACTGCTTGTCTTACGTTAATGTGTTCACAACTCGATGGAATAATCCTTCCAAAGGATAATGAGTTTTCATAATGGTTCCCCTCAGTAACAGGCGTTCAAAGACAATTCAATTGGTTGAATAACTTTTTGGTCAATCATGAATACCACAAGACTAAGCCAAGAAGTTACAAATACTAAATTGTGCTTAAGTGAGCTACAGATATGTAACAACGCCAACAATGGTTTCTAGGTCAAAACATGTCTAATTCAGTTATAAATATGTAAATGTGTCATGACTAATAAATAATTATAATGTTCTTATTAAATGATGGGCAATCATGCAATTTATTGGACTCATTCTATAACTTATAAACATAAGGTCATTTCTATAGAAAAGACTATTGGATCTATTCCTAGAAAATTAGTGTTATTTGTGACTTACTCTCTCTCTCTCCTCTTTTCTATTATTCCTTATATCCGACCAACACTCTATTCCTTGAGCGTGACCAGAAAGACATTTTTGTATTCAACAACATGACATTGAATGGAAAAAGTGAATATTTTTTAAAAACTTATTTTCTTTTTCATTCATGTACATAATTAACTTTAATAATATGAAGGGAACATTCTTGGATGAGTGATTTTCTTAAGTGCTTTCTCTCCCTTTTTTTCTAAAGGATGTCTTAGTCATTTGTTTCCTTTTCCCATTGTTGACCTTCACATCTTGATATCACACAATCAAATATTAAGTGTTTCGATCACACTCAAATTCACCTGAAATAATGCTCATGTGCAAAATGGACGTCGCCTTTACTTCAGAGCATCAAAATTACAAAAGAAGGGGTGTTTCATTATCAAATAGAGCAAGCAAGATGATAAAAACAAACTGCTAGTGTGACAACGTGAATGTCGACGATAAAAAGTTGAAAGGAGTTGCCCGTAAGAAGCTATCGGTCACCGGAATCAAAATCTCGTCGCCCTCTTCGGAAGGACTCTTTAATTTACATATCAATTTAAGTTTAGAAAAACATGAAATCAAACTGACTCCATAATCTTCACAGTTTAAATGAAAGCGCGCTCTACCTCAAATCTTATATCTATCTTGAAGGATAAACACAATACTTGAGGATGAAGCTCAATCAAATAAACTAAGAAATATATGACGTTCGTTTGGTCTGCGAAACCGTTTTATTAGCCGATAAATTCCCCTATTTAATATGAAAAATTAAATAGGGTTTATTTTAAGCTGGGTTCGGAAAAGCTTCCTATAAGGGAAAGCCCCTATAGTTAATTACATCTTAAATGAACGAAGTCATTTAAGAATACTCTAGATAAAAATCAGGAAAGATTGCCTTCGAGGAGGTCAAAAGGATAGAACTTTTTCAACGAAATCAGACAAAGTGGCATGCAAAAGAGGAATGGTTCAAACGTGGAACATTTATTGTAGAATCCAAAGGAGGAAGAACTAGGGGATGCCATAGATCCGATAGAGAACCTCGGTGACTTCCCAATCTACCCTATGGTTTGACTTTAGTTTCGAGGAAAAATATTCAAGTGTTTCATCCTGCCAATTTTATTTAATTAGGGCTTACATTTGTTTGAAACGATCACATAAATTGCTTGGGAGATGTGATGATTTATGTTGTGACAAACGACAACCTCAGAATCCTAAAACGAGTTAGGGCTTAGATCGTACAACAGAGCTATACAAATGCTTTAAAAAAAGGGTTGAGGATTTATGTTGCGCTAAGTGAACAACCTCGAAATCCTATGGATTGTTATTTTAATTTCTAGGAAAGGAATGATTTAACTGGGGAAGACATGTTCTGCTGTTGAAGATGGTCGTGCTGCCCACCGCGCTAGTTCCAAGCTCCTTGTCGTGACGAGTTTTAAGTTTTTTAGGGTGTCAGGTTATAATGTCAAATCTAGTGGCCCTATGGTTGTAGTTCTTCAGATATTTTATAGGGAACATGTTGAAGTTGTACTGTGTATATCATAAAAGTAGAGTATGTAGCACATGATAAGTAGTAGAGTATGCAGTAAAGAAAGCAATAAAACATGCGGTGTAGAGAGAAGTAAAAGGTTCAACAGGGAAATGATTATAAGATAATAACATGCTGTAAACATAAAACAAACCTGTATACCTGGGAGATCCGTTGTTCCTTTGGTGTAATTGATGCAACATGTACAAGCAACAAAATTTGAGGAAGCAGGCTGAAATGCTTTAAAGAAACATCATCCAGAAATCTCGGGAAAGATCTTCAAAAGACTCACGACAAGAGAAATGCGAGGAAATCAACGAATCGACAAATCGATTAAAATCGTAGAAAACACGGGAAAATCCCGAAAGAGGACCGCGAGTGCTTTGTCAAAAAATTTCAACAAAAAAGAAACATATGAAAAAGTTCGAAGAGAGGGGGACCGCAAGCACTCGGGTCGGGGCTAGGCTCAACTATATATTAGTACTCGAGGGTCGTCGAAGGCTACTCGGTCACCCGGATGTATAAAACCCGCCACTCAACTAGAAGGGTGTCCTATCGAACCTAACTCAGGAGGGTACTCCCTATCATAAACAGGTGATCAACAGGTGGATAACCAATGTTTAAAATGTATTTAAAATTTATATTTTCAGCATGCACATAGGTTTCAAACATACAAAAATTTGACTGTATCAATTTATTTCTAGCGAAAAATGTAATTTTGTTTTAGAAAAAGGTGTATCTGTTCTTATCAAATTTGTTTTTATCAATTTTGAGAAGTAGTTGTCCACGAGTCGATCGTGCTGTCGGGCTTAAGATTACCAACAACCTAAGAAGGTTCGGGTCAACTCCCGTTAGTCTTGTGTTGGTGGATGATGTTGTCATCCTACAGCTCACCGGGTTCCTGAATCAAATCCTTATGGGTTCCTGAATCGGATCTCGATGTCGTAGGATGACATATCATTCTGCTCTATCTCCGGTGTGCCTTTGTCATCACTGTCCTAAGCCCCAAAACAAAACCGACCGATATGCGACCTTGCTTGATGGTTTCACATATAACAAAAGACTATACGTGGACACTTATGTATCTGACATAAGTATCAAAAACCGAACCAAGAAGCAAGGAAAAAAGGAACAAAAATGGGGTGAGAGAGAGGAGGCACTGATCCACCTTAAACACTGAAAAGACGGAGGACAGATCAGCCCTAAAAAATCATAACGAAAAGACCTGAACCCAAAGATCCTTGAATTAATCCAAAGGGATATCACTTTCTGACGTTTTTATACATGGCTTAACTCGAGTCAAAATGGCCTCACACACTAGTGACTTCCTAACATCGGTGCCCGGCTCCCAAAGACATCTTTTATGAAATTAATTTATTCTAACCAAATGCTTTTCCAAAATGAGACTTAGAAATCTCCCAAACTTCACAAAAGGAAAATAACTTGAAGAATATCATCACTAGTACTCCCAAACCCATACAAAAATCAGGATCTTCTAACTTCCAAATTAATCAATGGCCTCATATATTAAATAAGCATAAAATCTTCCGATGTAACCAAATAAATGCTCACGGCCGGGGTCAATAGAGGAGAGTATAGCCACCAAGACTTTTGGTCAAGGCAAAACAGGGTCAAAGAGACTCGTGACCAAGGCAACCCAAGGCACAGAAGGAGAGGAGGCTCACGACTAAGGCAACCCAAGGTCAAAAGAGGCTCACGACCAAGGTAACCCGAGGCATAGAAGAAGAGGAGGCTCACGGCTAAGGCAACCCAAATCAATTATATGAAGATATTTGATATACATAAGAGAGTGAATGGACAACCCTCACAAAGCCTCCAAACTGACTCCAATTTCACTAAGTAGAACATACAGATTCAACCCATTCTTTAATCACTTCACTTTATAGATAGGGCAAAGACATACATTTTTGGATGAAAAACTTGACTCATCAATCAACACCCAAGCCACTTCGTGTGGGAAGAGCTAAACAACCCCAAAGGGTTACCAGGAAGCTCACGGGTAGGGGTAGGAACTAAAGCCAGCAAAACCACGCTTAAAATACTTCTTGGGTAAGGTCAGAACAAGGCAACACCGAGCTCCCAACCAGAGTAAAACCGAACCACAGCTAAGGTTCAAACCCAAGCCACAACAAAAGGGTAGAAAACACTTCCATGCTTTCAAGACATAAAAATGTAATGCCACCATATATTTTGGATGAGGATAGCTATGGAACTTTTCCAAGTTAAAATAACTTCCTCCACATCATGCGCTTTTAAGCCAAATACAGTCATAAAATGCCAAAACTGAGTCAACCCAAGCCAAAACCGAGCCCAGCAGGGGCCAAAGCAAATATAACCGAACCCTTCCACAGCTATTGAGCAGGGGCAGGAATGAACACCACAACAAGATCTCAAGTAGGAGCTAAAACAAGCAAACCGAGTTCCCAAATCAAGCCAAAATAAATCTCTCAAGGTTAACAAGTAAAGCTCACATACCCAAGACAAGATCTCAATCCAGAACCCAACATCCAACCCTTCCAAGGTGAAAACCGAGCCCCTAAAGAGATCAAATCAAAGCTTTAAAGGCTAACCACATGCAGTATATGATAGCAAATCGAAACCCAGCAATTTTTAGGTAAACTGAAAAACCAGTACAGACAAAAAGAATAAAGCCACATCCCAAATCAAACAAAAATAAGTCTCATAATCAGGCAAGAGTCAAGAGCTAGAGCGGGTAAGACCGAGCCCCAATGGAGACCAGAAACTGAGCCACTCAACGTTAACACAGGGCCCAAACATAGATAGAAACTCAAGCTTTAACAGAAATTAAAGTTCCAGTTACTTCAAGGTGAAACCGATCCATTTAGAACCAAAGAGTAGTTCACATGCCTTTTGAAACATCAAGATATAAAGCCAACATATGTCTTAAACAAAAGCAAAAATATAGAGAGTATATTTAGGCCCCTAACTTAAATATTTCAAGCATGAAACAACTTCCAATAGAAGTTTAAACAAAGTGATGCCTCGTGAGGAGCTAAACCCAACCACTTAAATACGTTACAAGACTTTTTGAATTAAATAAATCCTCCCACAATATGTATTTCAAGCAAGGAAGGGCCATAAGAAACCAAAGCCGAGCCCCCAAACATGCATGAAAGGCCAAATAAACTCTCGAATATCTCATGCTAAATAAGAATAGATGAAAAGCCTCATAATACATATCCCAACATGCTTGCAAGAAGAGCCGACATCAGCTCAAAGCAACATTTTCAATTATCCCGACTTGCTTTTGAACAAAAAGAGAAAAGAGGAGCTAGCATCGTCTCAAAGCCACGTTTCAACTTTCTTATTCACAGTAATAAAAATATGCCATAGTTTTATCATTTTAAGCAAGTAGGGAAAAGAGAAAAGCCGATAACATGCTATACTTCTATCCTTCTAAACAGGTAATCAAATCTAGCTCTTAAAGTATGCTTGCACTTCTATTCCTAGATGCTTGAGTATCATGTATTCAAAAATATAAGTGTCAACTAAGTAAGCATGTTGTATCACCCATCACACCGAGCTAACAGGGGCTCGGTAGGGCAAAGTCAAAAATAAGGCAAGGCACAAAAGGGGAAAAGGTACCTCCTTGAAGCAAAAGAAAGTAACATAGAAACTTTAATGGAAATCCCCAACTTCAACTCCTCCTCCAACAGCAAGAGGAAACCAATTCAAGCACCATAAAATTAAAGAAGTAAGTGAGAAAAGAAAATGATAGAGTTTCCTCCCTCAGAGATTTTGGGCATACACCCCAGGGCTACAAAACCAATCTCTAATATACACCAGAGAAGGAGAAGAATGATTAAGAAGATATGATAGAAGGATTGAGCGCAGAGGATACGATGCTTGTAGAGGCCACGCTCTGTGACAAGGAGGGTCGAGAGCAGAGGATACGATCCTCAACAATAATAAGGGGATGGGTCGTTTGCGAGATTGTCTCGTGTGCAAGAGGCGAGCGTCGGAGTGAAGGCCCAACGACACAGGAAGGACGCGGGCCAAATGAACGAATGAACAGAGCTAGGGCTGAGGCCCATGGGTTCGAGAAAAATGGTGGGGAGGGGAGTAGATAGATTTAGGTTTTAATAAATAATAATAATAATTAAAAAATATCATTTATTATTATAATTATACCTGAATTATATATCTTTCCCTAAACGCATTGTCGCAGTGGAACAAATGTCTCTACTAGGCAAAATCGATGTTCTAGACGCATTGGCGTAGTCCGTTTCGTCATATGGGGTTATCTGGGCAACCTCGTCATCGATCGGGTCAAAACGCGTCTCAATCTAAATTCAATCAACAACTCGGCTCGAATTCGATTAAACAAGACGATGCCAAATCAACGAGTATAGTCAATCCTAAGGCGGACAATCCTATAGAAATACTCCCTGAGTTCCTTCAGAGTAGCCTTACCTGCTAAGAAATAGCGGTCAAGACTATTATATGGAACGTCAAGTCAAGCGAATAAAAGTTCAGAATTGCTAACGGCTTCTCCAGGAGTAGTCGATAGAAAGGTCCTACGACTAGATCCTAGGCTACTAAGGAGGGGAAAACTTCACCTCGACCGAAAGCGAGGTCAACAAATGGACCCCCAATAGGTGTCGTGTGCTGGGCGAGCACAACTCGCGTATTAGCGTTGACCGACGAGATCAATAGGACCAATATAGATTTCGAAGCCAACAAGCCTAGAAAGAAGCGTAGAATCGAGTGTTAATTGCTCCTGTTGGGGAATTAACCAGTGAACATTTGATTAAATTTGGTGATCAGAAACTCTCGTTGTGGATTGGAGAGTGGCTTTGAAGTTATCAAATTTACAATGTTTGTGGAGGATGGGAATCAGTATTTAGGTGCTGACCCCAAGATGGGAATCGTAGATATTAAAGATGCAGCTATTTGGAATGCAATTCACAGGAGGAATGTTCCATCGAACCATTCTCTTAACCATCCATTTGATCATTGGTGGCAGCGGGTCCACTTGATCATATTTGAGGATCGCAGAAGGATTCTTCTGTCTATCTCTTATAAAATTATAGCAACAACCCCATTGTATCATGATCATGCATTTCCCTCTCATCCATTTTCTTGGCTCGGAGTAAGTCCTCTCCATCAGCAAGCCTACTCGACCTCTGTCTTTCAGATCAAAAATGCAGTTGAGGATTTTTCGTTCGTCACTCTCTGATAAGACTCTGGTGTGTAGCGTTAATCCCTCTAGGATGTTGATGAGCTTTCCTTGCACCTCTTCGTAGAAATCAAAATTTCTTTTATTCACCTTGCTCATCCTGTAATATTCCGTCGTGCTGGGAAACAGTGGCTGTCGGGGGTATTCCCTCGTCTCAACATTGACGGGAACCCAAACTAGCGTTGACTCTGTTTCTAGCGGAATGTAAGACTCGGTCTCCATCGGAATATAGGGTTTGATACCCCCTGGGACGTATGCTTCCGTATTTAGTGGACCATAGGATTCCTCCATCTGGTACTCGGCGGTCTTAGAATTATCGTCATTGGAGGCATACTCCTCTAAAATACTGTAGTGCTGCAGGTATAGGACATTGCAGTCTGAGCACTCTACAAAGGCCCTCGCAACTGAAGCATAGACAGTTATTTCGGCGTTGCAGGTAGGGCAACCCGGGCAAAGAGCATCTAAAGTTGGCAGTTGTCTCGTCTCTGGAACAATCCTGAACTCAGCATCCAAGGTAGGCAGGCTGGACGAACTCTCTTTCATGCCTGGTTCATAGATATGCCCTCTAGAATAGGGGCAAGTAAGTAATCTGTATCTTGCTGGCGCTGTTGACATCAATTTTTGGATGTCACGAGTGTCGATGAATTTTATACATTGCATCATGTGCAAATATGACTCGAATTAGCTCGACCGTCAACAAAAGTGGTCCGAATGACCCCGAATGACGAAACAGACCACACCAACGTGTCCGGAACGTCGGTTTTAGCCAGGAAGAATATCCATTTCGCCGCGAGGATGTATATGGGTGAAGAATATGCGAACGATAATAATAATAATAATAATATTATTATTATTATATAATATAATATATTATACATATTATTATATATAAACTGAAAAAGAAACTGACGCAGCCTCTCTCCCTCTGGATCGAGATCGATCGCGAAACCTCCTCCCATTCGCGACACTCCCCCGATCCCTCTCCTCCGTCGTCGGCGCCACTCATCGCCGGCTCCGCTCTGCTGTCCGTCTTCTTCTTCTTCTTCTTCTTCTTCTTTTTTCTTCATTTTCTTCCATTTCTTCTTTTTCTTCTATTTCTTCTTCTTCTACTACTTCTTATTCTTCTTCTTTTTCTTCTTCTTCTTCTTCTTCTAACTTTTCTTCTTCTTCTTCTCCTAATTTTTCTTCTTCTTCTTCTTCTATTTCATCTTATCTTTCTTCTTCTTCTTCTTCTTCTTCGCCTCTTTTTCTTCTTTTTCTTCTCTTTCTGCTTCCTCTTCTTTTTCTTCTTTTTCTTGGACAACCCGCCAACCTCGCCGGATTTCATTCACCCCACCGGCTTTCACCTTGTCGGTGTTGTGTTTTCGCAGGAGTAAAACAACGAAGAAAGACGTCAATTTTTTTGGGGCTATGTCCTGCGCCTCCTCTGCTTTCAGCATTCACTGCCGATAAATTAGCATCCGTCACCTCGCCGGACAGCGAGCGTTGCCACTGTTCAAGGAGGCGCGTGCGACGTTTACCTTGTGGGTTCCCCTCCTTCACCGTGGTCGAGTGATCCTCTCTCGCGAAGGTACTTCTTTTGGTGTTGCATATTTTTATATGATAAATTATTTATTTTTGGTACTTTGCATACCTCACTAATCTCTTCCTCTCTTGCCATTATTGACACTATTTTTGTCCTGTGTGCGTTTTACGAGGCACATTTGAGCATGGATCAGACGTCGGTGAGCTTGGCGCACGCAAAGAGAACGCGTCCGCAACCATCACGGTGGTGAGATTCTCTAACTCTTAGTTGGCCCAAGGTTTTAGCGGTGTGTAGGCGTGTGAGTTTGATCGCCCACACGTGGTGCATGCGCTGGCGTGGGTCAGTGCATCATCATACTTATGTGATTGATCGTCGATTTCTTAGAGCGAGCTGTTAGGTTAGGACTTCATGTGCATAACCAAACACCCCCCACAATGTCGAGTGTCTCCCTTTTGTTGTGAGCCTTAACATAAATCCCGATGGGTCGGAGTCCCGCACTCCCCTTGCTTTGGATTTCCCAAGCTTTACTTGAAGAAGCTAGGGGGTCAGACTTGGCAAAGCGAGAGAAGATTCGTAGCTGGCTCGCTTTGAAAAGTCTGGAGGAGTTCGCGAAATGTGAAAAGCTTTGTAGCTAGCACATTTTGTATCGCCGTGGAGAGTTTTCCCTTCGAAGATCCGGGGAGAAAACTCCCCACATTCCCACACCAAAGTTGGAGGTGACGATGTCGCATATCCAAGGGTTTAAATCTTAAGTTTCTTAGGTGACATCGTTAGTACGAGCGTGGATCGCTATCATATGTGGTCATATGCACATCGTTGTTTGCATGTGCATATCTTGCATGTTACATATTGTATATCATATATCACACTTGCAGTTGCACTCTGCACTTTGCATTTGTATTTGCACTTGCACCTTGCACCTTGCACCTTGCATTTACACATTGTACTTGCACTTGCATCTTTTATCTTGCACTTGTACTTACACTTGCACCACTTGTTCCTCGATCGGTTGCCCCAAACCGGTCGACACCACTTGTGGCTCGGTTGGTTATCCCGAACCGGTCACTTCACTTGTGTTTCAGCTGGTTACCGGGGCTCGGTTGGTACAACACTTTGGATTGATCAGATTTTCCATCCCGATCGACAGACCACTTGCTCCTTTACATGTTGTGTATGTGCATGTACATGTTTGTTTGCATGATCGATATCATTTACTTGAGTTGCATTCTTTCGGTTCACTGCCTTACCGACATACCCTCTTTTCGAGCCCCTGCCACTATGGCATGCCTACCTCTGGGTCACTGCCTTATCGGTATACCCTCTTTTTGAGCCCCTGTCGCTACGACATGCCTACCTTCGGGTCACTGTCTTACCGCCATACCCTCTTTTTCATGCCCCTGTCACTACGGCATGCTTACCTTCGGGTCACTGCCTTACCGGCATACCCTCTTTTCGGGCCCCTGCCACTACGACATGCCCATTCCTACGACTCACTGCCTTCATGACATACTCTTTATCACTACTTATATGTTTTGATTTGCTTGCACTAGCATTTGCATTTTCATGTTTGTATCGATAGCGAGCCGGGTTTGTTAGGAGAGTGACCCCGTGTTGGTCGCGATGCCTTAACAAGCATTGCTTGCTGGGTTGATCCCAGTGAGCAATGCGAGTTAAGTCATTAGGATTGACATGAGTATGACTGTGCTAAAGATCTAATTTATATAACTCATGTCATCATTCTTAGCGACGCCTTTTAGATAATTTGAATTTATAGGATGGGGCCGGTATGATGACCCCATCAAAGTCATACTATACTCAGCCTTAACTCTCACTTATATATTAGGTCGATGCACTTTCTCGGTAGATGGTGTGCTAGGCTAGGATTTAGGGTGCTAGATAGTCTTTTTGATGCCTGGCTATTATTCTCTGTTTTATTGGTTTCCCTAGCCAGGTATATTTCTTTTGCATTATGCTTATGATGTGATTGCATGTTGCATATGTATGGTAGTGTGTTAGGGCATTCTTTTGCAGGGAGCCATGCTTATTTTTTTATACACACACAAACAAGTACAGCTACGAGGGGGGGGGTGTGGAGCAAGTAATGATTTCTTACCATTTTGCTTGCAGGTGCTATTAACTCCCCCCACTTTTAAGGGATGACTCATGATACGTTATTTGCATGTGACATTTCCCGCTGACACTTGTTTCCATATAGAATTGAGTCTTTTTCTTTTCTCTATATATTTTTAGAGTCTAGGAGAGTCCTGTAGCAGAAATAAGATACGGGCACGTGTTTCGAGACGTTAGCACAGGAACCACGTGGAGGGGACCATGAGTAGATTCTCGTGCCCCGTATCTTAATTCTGCATTTTATATTGATGTATAGAATTAGGACCGGGCATGTATATGCGGAGTTCAATCGCCCTTTTCTTTTCTGGGATATGTCGTCGACCCAGCAACATCGACTTGTTTATTATTTTGGTTTGATTTGCTTTGCTTTTTTTGCATCATGTTGCATGTCTGCACTTGCATGTGTTTTTCTTATTTTCTTTCCGTGTTTTATCTGGGATTTCACGATACAACGTAAGCTCACTAAGGACCCTAAAATTGTAATTTTCTATAAAATCCTAAACAAAATATTCAAGATAATTAAAATTTAGGATTAAAATATTCAGGATTTAAAAATTGCAACATTTACTTTCTTGCATATATTAATAGAGCCTCCAAAATACTTAGGACTGCTCTAGATAACTGCATTCATATTTGCATGTCCCGAGGAGGAGTCGCACTTTTCCAACCTGACTGGCCCAGCATGCCTTCATATAGGTGGTTGTCTAGTACGCCTAGGGTGTTAGAAGGCTCCCCGACCCAGACGGGGTGTAAATCTTTTTGTTTGGAGCGTTTCCAGCTTTGTAACTGAACATTCACTTTCTTTTTCTTTCCTGAGGCATCCTTGCTATTTCGATAGGTATAAGTCCCACCTCTTGGAGCTCCAGCTTGTAGTCATAGGATAGAGTTTCCTTCCTTTGAACTTAGAGCTATCGAGGTTCTCGTGGATGATGCAATTCACGGATTGCTGACCGGGGATTTCAGGACATGTTGGGTCGACTACCTTCATGACCAGGTAGACTTAGGGTTCTAGTAGCTGTGTATGACGGGTCCGTAGTACCCCGACCCAGTTACTTCTACCTTTTAGGATCACTTTACCTTCCTTTTTGTTGAGCCCTTTTGAGCCCTATCGCTCCTTGACCTCATTGATATCACTTTGACGACCTGATGCCGATGAGCTGCCGCCCTTTTGGGATACGACGATTTGTCCTCTGCCCTTTGGCTCGGACGTGCTTTGAAGTNGATTTGTCCTCTGCCCTTTGGCTCGGACGTGCTTTGAAGTATTGGGATATCCCCATCAAGTTGATTTAGGTTAGTCCGTGTGCCCTGTGTGCTGATTAGCCACTACCCATTTGGGATGTGAGAGGTTCACTCTCTGCCCGATGGCTTAGCGTGAGCTTTGAAGTATCGAGACTATTCCCACACGGAATAACCTTCCTTTGGTTGTCCATACCCCAGGTCTATAATAATATGAAGCGAAACTCCTTTTATCGAGAGTATACTTGGGTATCCCCCAAGATGTAATTAACCGGTAGGAACACGTTCCTCTGGGAGTGCTCTTAACCCCAGAACAGGTACATACACCTGACTCTCTGGTTATGAGTAGTCTATGTAGATACTTCTTTTACGGATATTGATTTAAGTTGCCTTTGCCCGATCTTGTTTGGGCGGACATTCTTAACCTATCATTGCAAGGTTTATCACACGTAGACTCTCCACGTTTTACCTTTTTTCTTGTTTGTCACTTTGTTGTATGTCCCTTCTTATTCGGTTTCTCTCCTCTTTGAATCATTTATATGGTTCGGGAGTGAGATTTATTCAAATGGGAGAAGTATACGTTGATCGACAAGTTGACGACTCCTTTTAAAAATAAAAAAAAGAAAAATGAACGGAAACAGAGTGGCGACTCAGTTGGAGATGAGTCTCTCTCTTTATACTTGGAGTTTCGTTTTTTGGGGTTATAACCTCTCTCTGTACTAGGAGTTCCACTCATATTATCTTGACCTGGTTCTCTTCCTTCGGGTCGCATTTGAGCCTGTTGTGAGACCTTGGTTTTCAGTCCATATGTCAGTTGTTATGGGTAGTAACTCGATGCATTCTGTTTCTTTCTCACCCTCGATGGTTCGGTTGCTGCATTATCACATGCATCGATGTTGTTATATTTTTTTGATTGATTTAATAACCTTTTTCTGTTTCCAATCGTTGTCCCTTTTTGCCCCTCTACGCAGAAGAGCAGGAAGATGGATACGATCACTACCGCCGGAGGAACCATTTCTCTTATCCGAGAGCGCTTTCTGTGCTCCTAAGGGTGTCATAACTTTCAGTTCCTTCGAGCACCTCTGTGAGATTACCTTACGTGATCCTATGCCCTCTGAGGCGTTCGCTCTGTGCCCTACCCCTTAAAAGGGGAGACGTACATATTGAGTTATTCTTACGACCTCTGAGACATTTTCTTTGTTCCCTCCCCTTAAAAGGGGAGTCGTGCATATCGAGTTGTCTATGCTGCAGTGGTTGGCGTCGCCCCTGCTTCTTTTGAAAAAAAGAGGCCGATGCTCGATACTAAAGCGCCGCAACACCTGACGATTTTTTCCAGACTCGTACCTCTATGTTTTCACTGATCTCCCTGCCATAGGTGTGAGTATTTTACTAGCAGTAGGTTTGTCACTACTGTCGCCGACATGACTTCAGTCCCGGTTCTCTCTTTCTGTTCTGATTTCTCTGAGGTTCCACCTATCTCTTGATTAGGCAAGAAGGCCAGGAGGACTAGGAATAGATTGCTGCGAATTTAGTAGCATGTTCTGCTTCATGTTTATATATACCTATCTCGATTTCAGTTTAGAAGGTGTCTTTGGCCCTCAAATTGTGAGTTGTTTTGCTACTATCCCCAGTTTTCAGGACCACGTCTCTGTTGGCGTTTTGCATCATGCCTTCCTTTGAAAAGGATGAGTTGTGCATGTAGCACTTGACCGCGACTTTATATATGCTTAAAAATATAAGTACTTAATACTTCTGCTAAAAAGATTTACTTCCTCAGCAACTGTACCAAATCCTTAATAACATTTATAAATTTGATAAATATGGACGAAATAAATATTCAATGATTGTAAAGTCACACTTATCAACGCAAGTATACGTATCACTCAAGTAATATAGTGCTCTAATGGAGTCCTAGATATCGATCCCACAGGGAGTAAGATTAGAACTACGAATTAAGATTTTAGAAAAGCAATACTTTAATCACAACAACGAAGTTCAATTTGCTTATCGGTCACTAATAGACAATTGAAATAAATATGTAATTTTAATAACTATTAAATAACTAATGATACTAATGAATGTTAAAATGTGATATTCAACTTGTCAAGAAATTATAGTGAATGGATAAAGTGAATCAGTTCAAATTATATTGTGCCAAATAGGAGCATATCTATTCTTTACCCTTTGGTCCAGACATAAAGAACATTGACTAATCTTACACTTGCTTACTAAATCTGTGGCTAGGTTGGGAGGATACCGGCTCTCACTATGGAGCTCCCACGTTCCCCTCACATGAGGGCTAACATCTACATTTCAACACCCAAACGATAGGACTGAATTGGGGATTTTAGTCTGTCACTCTAAAACCTTCAATTCTATGCCCGATAATTTTATTTCCCTATTTATTTGCACCTAACTTCCAAGGGCTTTGACCTCCCTGAATCTTGGATGTAATCTTCATTTTAATTGTAAAACTCAACATATTTAAACAAATCAATTGACCAAATTGAAAGTAAATTAAGATTGAAGTGAAAAGATCATCACAATTTCTTAAACATTTTCATGGCTTCACCAATTCAAATCACCATTTCACAAATCTCAAGATAAGGAGAAAGATAGAAAAAACTACTCAGATCTCATGGGGAAAACACAACAAAACTCGGAATTCATATATAAAATCAAAGCCATACAATCTATAACAATAAATAAACTTATCTCTAATTTCTCTTCAAGAAAACTCCTGGAAGTTCCTCTGAATCTCTTCCTTTCTTTACAGCACACAGAATTCTTCTTCGAAGCAGCAAGGAGGAAGAAATCTCTCACTTTCCCTCCACTCTTACAATCTTTCGAAGAATTCCTCACAATTTAAACTCTTTAACAAAATCTCTACACACTAATGGAGCCTTTCTAACATTCAGGACCTCTCGTCGCTTCCAATTTTTGGCCAAAATATCCTTTTAAAGTTGTGGATGAGCTTTCCCAAGAGTTGCCTAAGCTTCCTTCAAAATTTGTGCTCATCCAAAGCCTGGTTGGACATAACCGTCAAGCTCACTGTCGGCGGCCTCAAGGGCGCCGTCGGCGGACCTTCTTAATGAATTAATTCTGGAGGCTAGGGAAAATCTCGCCGTCGGCGGGGTCGATGGCGCCATGGGCGCCCTAGTTCAATTCTTCACATTTTGGTTATTTTTGCATCTTTTTGCTCCAGTGACCTTAATTCATCATTCCTGTAATAAAACCATCAAAAATACCTTTCTTTAAAGTGCAATATCATCAAAAACAGTATAAAATAGGTATGAAAATCTCAACATATTTTCTTTTGGTCAGCACTCCTTTCGTTGTAGCAACTCGTATCGATGCTAATTTTTCATTGAGGAAGAGGCTGGTACCAGATGGCGATGCGCTACAACGCTCTTTCTTATTTCCTAGCTTCTCTTGTAGTCCTTCAGTGTTTTGAGGATGTCCATCCCACGGATGTTGCATTAAGAGAGCTAGAGTTACCTGTTCACGACAGTGTCCTTTTAGCGGTGTAGTATGCCACCACTATGACTCTTTTTGGTTCCGGCCCAGGATCATGCTTATGTCTTGTCGGCTGAGAATCACCCTTTTTGTCCTCTAGCAGTGTGGACCATGTTCCCGCCATGATTCCTTTCGGTTCTAGCACGGGATGATGCTCAAATCCCGTTAGTTGAGAATCATTTTTCTTCTATGTCTGACAATATGGACTATGTTCTAGCCAGGATTGTGTGGGGGATCTTTCCTCCCCAGGATGCAGGTTGTTCTCATCTTGCAGTCCATGTTGTTTTTGTTGATACCACGAGTTCTCTGACCGAGAAAATCGTAGGACCAATATCCTATTTAAGGGGAAATTTTTTTTCGCAGGTTTGACGACCGTCTCAGCCCCGTTATTCTGGTTTTCTCTAAGGTTTTGTTTGTCCCTACATTGGGCAAGGGCTTCAGAGGAATAAAAACATATTGATGCAATTACTGTAGCTGACTTAGCCACATGTCTATTTAACTGTTGTGGTTCCAGTTGATAGGAAATTTGACACTCTCTTGGCTGAGAATCACTCTGTTGTCTTATCTGGTTGTGTGGATTGTACCCCAACAATGATAGTTGTGAGGACTCTCCCTCCTTAGGATCTAGATTGCTCTAAATCTGCGTTCCATATTGATGACTCCATTACAGATCTCCCTGCCAAGAATATTGATGGAGCAATTTCTCCTCCACGAGGACTGGGTCCTCTTCCTTGAAAGAAGTTCCTTACCTAGATCCTCCAGATGTTCGGGAAAACTTCTTTATTCATCTTGTCCTATAGGCCCTCATGGTAGGAGACCGAGGTTTGCCTGTCGATCTGTTACGAGGCCGGGATATTTGCTATCTGTTGTGCAGTCCATGAGAACCACCAAGGTGTTGCATGGGACCCTTGGTGTGGTACTTAGTGCCACGATACAAGATGTTATGCCAGGTATTACTATGATCCTGTTGGAGTGACTTTTGCCCACATTTGATCTGCCTACTCTTTCCATGAGCTATGAGGAAAATGTTGTGGCTTCCTTTTCATCAAAAAAGATGAATTTGTCCTATTTTGATAAAGGGAGGTCCCAGATGTACCCCCATCGATTCTCACCTTATTTGAGAACAGAGATTGATTGCTCTACTTTGACGAATACCAAGTGTGTTTGGCAAATTCCTGCCACCACGCCTCTTAATATCCCGACGCTGCATGTAGAATGACTTTCTACATTTGACGATGAGAGGTTTACTTGCCATTGTTTTGAAGAGTGCTTTATCTTACCTCTTTTCACTTATTATGCAAGGCTAGTGTGAATGTTATATACTACAATTGGGGGGGGGGCACCCCAAAATCTCTTGTTGATAACATGTTGTATCAACTAGACCACTCTTTTAGTCTTGATCGATCAGTGTTTTAGCTGGGATACATATCCCCCAAGCTGTTTGAGAGTGCCTCATTCGATTCGAGCTATGTTTGTCTTTTTGGCTAAGCTCTTGATGAGTGCATTTTGTGGGTAAGACCATTCTACATGTCTAAGCATTTGATTTAGTCAGTTACTCTGAACCTGACTAGGATTTGATGTCTCACCTATCCAGAACCTTATTGACTTTTCAGTCTGTTCTTGGTGAAAAAGCATCATTTTGAAATTGATCCACATCTCCTATATCCAACTTCGTGGATATTTTTTTGACTTGGTTGATTTTTATCACCTTGTTGATAGTCACGTTGAACTGATCAGAGCATTCTGCTTCTACAATCAGTCCATGACTCGTCGTGATACCTCGATATCGGACGTTACCGGTTAGACCTTACGTATCTAATCGATATATCTCTACCTTTATTGATGCTCCGACTCCAATTTTCGAAGGTCGTTGAGATGGTTCTGAAAGGAACCATGCCCCTTGGTTGATCCTGAATTGGGCTTAACTTTAATGATTCTTGAGGTTGAACCTAAGATAGATCCTGAGGATGAGATTAAGCCAGACCATGTATGCACCTTCTTAGGATTTGCAAATCCTCATGGTTTGGTAGATTTGAACTAAGTCATGATGACCGAATCCCTTCCTTTAATGAACTTTCATCTAAGTCTTGAGAGCACCTCAGAATGATTAGATGGGTGTCATTGAGATGTTAGTAGTTTCAGAGACTATTTAGATCTCTTACTTTTTCATTCAGCTAGACCGATGGAAGCTTAACAAGTAATGGATCATGAAATTCTAGGAATCTTATTNGTGTGGACCATGTTCCCGCCATGATTCCTTTCGGTTCTAGCACGGGATGATGCTCAAATCCCGTTAGTTGAGAATCGCTTTTCTTCTATATATGACAATGTGGGCTATGTTCTAGCTAGAATTGTGTGGGGATTGTTTCTTCCCCAGGATGCAGGTTATTCTCACATTGCAATCTATGTTATTGTTGGTACCACGAGTTCTCTGACTTAGAAGATTGTAGGAGCAACATCCTCTTTAAGAGAAAATGTTTCCGCTGGTTTGACAACTGTCCCAGCCTCCATCGTTCTGGGTTTTATTTGAGGACTTGCCAGTCCCTACATTGGGCGAGGGCATCTAAAGAGATAGGAACAGACTGCTACAATTACTGCAACTGACTTAGCCACAGGTCTATTTACCTATTGTGGTTCCATGTTGATAGGAAATTTAACACTCCCTTAGCTGAGAATCATTATGTTGTATTGTATGGTTGTATGGAATACACCCTAATCATGATAGCTATGAGGGCTCCCCCTCCTCAGGATGTAGATTGCTCTAATTCTAAGGCCCATATTCATGACTTCACTATAGATATTCTTGCCAAGAAGAATATTTGAACAATTTCCCCTCTACGAGGACTGAGTCCTTTTCTTTGAGAGAAATTCCTTATCCAGATCCTCCAGATGTCCACGAACATTTTTTATTCATCTTGTCTTATAGGCCCTCGTAGTAGGAGACTGAGGTTTGCCTGTAGGTCCGTTACGAGGCCGGGATATTTGCTATCTGTTGTGCAGTCCATGAGAATCACCGAGGTGTTGCATGGGACCCTTGGTGTGGTACTTAGTGCCACTGTACCAGATGTTGTGTCAGGTATTACTGTGATCCTATTGGAGTGGCTTTTGCCCACATTTGATGTGTCTACTCTTTCTATAAGCTATAAGAAAAATGTCATGGCTTCCTCTTCATCGCGTTATATGAATTTCTCCTATGTTGATAAAGGGAGGTTCGGGGTGTACCCCCATCGATTCTCACCTTATTTGAGAACAGAGGTTGATCGCTCTACTTCAGTGAATACCTAATGGGTTAGGCTAATTCTTGCTACCACATCTTTTGATATCCCAACACTGCGTGTAGAAGACTTTCGACATTTGACGGCGAGGGGTTTTCTTGCCTTTGCTTTGAAGAGTGCTTTATCCTTCCTCTTTTCACCTATCAAGCAAGACTATTATGGATGTTTTATACTTCAATTAGGCGACACTCTAAAACATCTTTGTTGATGACATGTATTGATTAGACCATCTTGTTAGTCTTGATCGATCCATGTTTAGCTGGGATACATATCTCCCAGACTGTTTGAGAGTGCATCATTCAGTTTGTGTTAGTTTGCCTTTTGGCTAGGCTGTTGATAAGAGCATTTTATTGCTAAGACAATTCTATTTGTCTAGCATTTGATCTAGTCAGTCTGCCTTGAACCTGACTAGGATTTGGTGCCTCATCTTGTTAAGAACTTATTGACTCTTTTAGTATGTTCTTGGTGAGAAAGCATCATTGCGAGATTAATCCATCTCTTATATCAAACTTCATGGATATTTTGTTTGAATTGGTTGATTTTTATCAACTTGTTGATAGTCATGTTGAACTGATCAGAGCATTTTGTCTCTACAATCAGTCCATGACTCGTTGTGATACCTCGATATCAGACGTTACCGATTAGACCTTACTTATCTAATCGAGATATCTCTACATCTATTGATGCTCCGACTCCAATTTTTGGAGGCCGTTGAGATGGTTTTGAAAGGAACCATGCCCCTTGGTTGATCTTGTATTGGGATTAACTTTAATGATTCTTGAGGTTAAACCTAAGATAGATCCTGATGATGAAATTAAGCCAGACCATGTATGCACCTTGTTTGGTAGATTTGAACTAAGTCACGATGACTGAATCCCTTCCTTTAATGAACTTTCACCTAAGTCTTGAGAATACCTCAGAATGACTAGATGGATGTCATTGAGATGCTAGTAGTTTCAGAGACTATTTAGATCTCTTACTTTTCCATTCAGCTAGATCGATGGAAGCTTAACAAGTAATGGATCATGAAATTCTAAGAATCTTTATTCGGAAGAATTTTGAGTTAAAACAAACAACTTTATTACAAAATAAGCTCTACTAGATATAGTAATTCTCAGGAAAATAAAAAAAAAGTGCAAAAAGGCCTTAAAAAGTGAAATTTGGCCAGTACTCCTGAGAAGAAGCTTGAGGTGAGCGGGAAATCAAAAGTTTCAATATAAAGAACTTTTTGATTTTAAAATTCTCCTGATAAGATCCTTAGAATATTGAGGTTCAGAGAATCATTAAGTGACATTGGGATGACTGATAAATCAGTAATGGATTTAAAGACATCTCTAAAATGGAAATATTTCCTTGACACCTGGATACGAATGATGAGACCTACTTGGGCTAAGGGTGAAAAGAATTAAAGGAAAGGGGCTAGGGAAGAGTACTTAAGGAAAATCCCACCCGGACCTGAATTTTGCAAACATTATATTTTGCATGGTATAGTTGGTCATGAATATGAGATGCCTACAAGAGAGCTCCTCATACCAGCTCAATTTGGTATGTCACATTGAATCATGCCTAACAACAGCTTATGCCCAAATGACATCACTACGTAGCAGAAAATTCCAATTGGCGTTCTGAAGGCTGTGAGGGCTGCATCTTCTGGATCCATCTTGATTTCATTGTATCCTGATGATCCATCCATGAAGGAGAAAATCTCATGTGTCGAAGCGATGTCCACCATCATTTCTGGTATTGGCAGTGGGAATTTTTTTTGGACATGCTTTATTTAAGTCCCTGAAGTCGACACAAACACGTATCTGTCCATTTTTCTTTCTAACTGACACAACGTTAGCTAACCATGTGGGATACTATTTTTCC
Organism: Phalaenopsis aphrodite; assembly: GCA_003013225.1. NCBI lineage: Eukaryota > Viridiplantae > Streptophyta > Magnoliopsida > Asparagales > Orchidaceae > Phalaenopsis > Phalaenopsis aphrodite. The sequence continues at coordinate 1,702,619 of NEWO01000107.1, read as the reverse complement.
CACATGAAGTTGGCATATACTAGTTTCTTCACCTCGACAATCACTTTCTGCTCTATTTCTAGGCGCATTCTTCTTGGAGCTTGTTTCATTAGGGTTATATTCTTATCTGCCATGAGTTTATGAACCGCAACCTCTGCTGACAGTCCTGACATTTCATCATAACTACATGCGAAATGATCTTTAAAATCTGACAATAACTTTATCAACTCTGTAGATTCTTTTTCGCTGAGTAAGGAACTTATGAAATTTGGTCGGGGCTGTTCCTCAGTTCCGATGTTGATTTCTTTCAACTCATCAATTGTTGACTTATTTTCTTCTTCAAATTTTGGTGGAGCGTTTTCTATTAGCTGATCGGTAGAGTCATCCTCCACATCGAGGCAATTTTCCCCCGATTCACTAATAACAACCATGCAAAATTCCAAATCATCAACTGGTCCGACTGTACGAAATCCGAGACCTTCATTTCATAATTTTTTAAAGAGTTGCAATTTATCTTTAAACATCTATTTTGGCAAATGTCCCTGTTGAATTAACTTTGGTACACAAGGCAAAAAGTAACCAGAAGGTAATTCCATTAATTCATTAGAATTCTCATCAAAATTTACATGATTTTCAAGATTGGTAGAAGTATAAGCACGGTAAAATTTGATCGACTTTGAACCAGCGCTACAAACTTCCTTGACCTCTAAACTCTTGACCTTTTGAGGAAAGACCTGAGTAAGGTTCGGGGTGTTCACATAGTGGTTTATCCGATCATACATCATCTCATATTCACTTTTCTCCACATCTTCCAAAGATATCTCATACTAAGGTTTCTTCTATTTTGTTGTTATTATTTCCTCCTCAGAATCTTCTCAATCCTCCATGTTGATGGTCAACCTAGTCCATTCAACAATCACATTGGCTCTTCCTCGTCCCCGTCCTCGGCCTCAATCTCGGGAGCATTGGCTAAAGGAACCCCTGCAACCTCGTTGTGAAGAGATGATAGTAGACTGTCAAAACAGAGTTGAATGACCTCCTCTTTGCGATTCCTTTGAATCTCCCACTCCATTCGCCACAACTTCACAAGAGAAGACAATTTTCTTTAGAGGCGAGTAGTAAGCGACGTCCTCATAAATGCCAACTTCATGAATTGAAAATGGTTGTAAATCTCCTTTGATGCGATATTCTTGTCCTTCCCTGTAATACTTAATACATTTATGTAGGGAAGACGAACTATGTCATGCTCGTGAATCCACGGTCGACCAAGTAGAGCATTGAAAGAGGTCTCGACACTGATGATATGGAATTTTGTGGTTGTTACTATCTATCCAACCTTCGTAAGTAATGTAATTGACCCAAGGGCTCTTTCTCCTATTTGGTTGAATCCTCTTAACATCATCTTGTTAGTTGTAAGCTCCTGAGTATCAATATCCAGGTATGCTTGTGTCCGCATACTCATTAAATTGAGCGATGCTCCAGGATCCACAAAAAATCTGGATAGTACAAATCGGCCAATGCTAACGGAAATATAGAGCAGACGATTGTGGTTGGCGGTACCGAGCAACAAATCTTCATCTGTGAAAGTTACCATAAGTTGTTCTTTTAACAAACAAACCTCATTTGAGGATGTGCTAGCCAACCGAGCTAAGAAAATTTCCTGATCAAGTAGATCCCTGATTAGAGATTCTCTCATCTCCTTTAACAGGATCAGAGGATAAAAAATACTTAGTTTAGCTGCAATTTCCTGAGATGCGCTAGTACGTTGTAATCCACTTTGTCTGAACTTTCACTTTCCTCTCGAGCATGTGTCTTCTCCATCGCTGGAGGTGGCTTATCCAGAGTAACTGCTTATTTTTCTTTTTCCATTAGAGTCGTCCCTGAGGGTAACACTCTTCCTCTTCTCAAATATACTTCTGTTATCTCTTCTGATGTTGTGGTTAACTCCGCAAGTGTAGATTCTGAATCAGATGAATCACAATTGATGGCGATCGATATTCCTTTACATTCAAGGACTGGTTCGTCACTTCCCGAACTTTCAGATCCAGTGTCGTTGACATCCTTTCCAATATGGCTAACTGGTTTATCAGACTCAAGTACAATTTGAGGATCAGTTTGGGAATCGAGATCGAAACTATAGTGACCAAAATCAGTTACGCTATTACCAGAAACAGTTAAAATGTAGCTGAAATCATCATCACTATACTTATAATACCCCAGAGGAGCAAAAAGATAATCATACATGGTCAAAGGTTCGTGGATTTTCTCACATGAATCTGAGACAACTAATCTAGCAGAGGTAGTCCCTATCCTACCCCCCACACTATCAGTTTTAGTGATGTCGCTCTTTTCTCTCTTCCCAAGTTATAGTAATTTCTCTAACAAAATCTCTATCTCCGGTTGAACAGGTTGTAGACTCTGAATGCTTGCCTGAACTGAAGCGATCTGAATATGATCCAATATCTTTTTGGACGACTTGTTCCAAACTATAGTCCATTCACTTTTTTCTGACTATGGATCTATTGGAGTGATTGGACCAGCTAAAATCATATTTACAGAACCTCTATAGTGTGTCCGAGCATTCTGTGATACGGGCAATAATTGGGTCGATCCTTCTTATTGACCTCCTCTGGCCTCTTCAGAGCTAGTAGTCTGAATTCAGACTTCTTTATTAGACTTCTAAATATCTTGGGTATTGCTTTATATTTGAAGGAATATACCACTTTCTATCATTCTCCCAGGGATATTTGCTTATTCTCTGCTCGATATGACCCTTCTTAATGTGGTCGCTGGGCAGGTTGACCATACTGCTCAGTCTGCTGCTGTTGGTTATGTTGTGATGGCGGCTGGGAATCCTGACGGAAATCCTCTGCATATATCTTTATTGGTTGTTTTCCCTTATCAACAGTTTCCACTACCTTGGATTTCTTCTCGAATATTCTGATTGTCTTGGACTTCTCTATCTTCTCATGAGAATCTATATGCTTGGCTTCTTCTTGGAGATTGCTGGCTTTGCTGAGCAGCTTCTCGAAGGATTTGATGGTGAGTCCCTTAAGCATGAAAGCTATTAGCCCATGAATGTTTTTCAGTAGAATTTCAATCGCATGATGTTCCTGTAGCTGAGCTTCACATTTCATGCTAAGGTTTCTCCACCTCAAAATATAATATACTCGAGTCTCATTAGGCCTTTGCTTCTCTATCACGAGATCTCCTATAGAAACATGGTGCTGTGTTCCGGCCAATCTCTTCACGAACAACTACTCTAAGTCAAAGAAAGTCTTTACTGAACCATTAGGTAATTCAACATACCAATCAAAAGCTATCCCTGTTAAACTGTTGATAAATTGGCAGCAAAGCAAAGCCTCGTTACCTCTTGTGTTGCCACAACTGACACGAAAATGTGCTATGTGTTGTCTGGGGTTTCCAATCCCGCTGACTATCTTAAAGTTCGGTGTCACAAAACCCTTAGGGTAGGGCACGACATCGAATTCCTTCGGGTAGGGTCTACCCTTTAAAACCAATGCACCACCCTTAGATTGGGCTAAGGCCTCCTGAACTTGTTCGACCATTTGCTTAAAATCCTTTTATGATATGACACTTTGACTAGAGTCCCTCTTTTGTTGATCATCTCTGTTAGCTGAGGCGACTCCCCTCTTCTCATCTAAAATTTGTATAATTTCTGGTTGATTGACTTCTGGAGAAACTAACTGTTGTGGTTGAGATTGTCCCTGAGCTGCAACCATAGCAGTCATGACAACGACCATTTCTTCCATTCTATTCTTCATTTGGTTTATTTCTTCATCTCTTAGGAAGAGAGCTCTACGCAGCTCACCTACGACGTTCTCTTCAGTAGGAGGTTGAGCATCGCACGCAGATGTAACTGCTCTAGTTTCGATGACATTAATATCCATACAATCTTCCTCATGGTATTCTTCAGAGTTTTTATCTTCATCATCAAAGGGAATTCCACGTCCTCGGGCTAGTTTCAAAATCTCGGCCCTGAGCCTTTCGACCTTTTTCTCAATTATTGTCCCTCGTATCACTTTGAGGTCCGGAGGCTTCTCTTGAACATCTTCTATCTGTGCACCTTCTTCAACTGTTGTTGTCGTTATCATGTCGGGTACTTCAGATCCCTTCTTTATACTAAAATTCTGACTCATAGGCTCACTAGATCGTATTGGTGCAACAACCTTGAGAATCCATACCTCTCTCCTTGATGGTGATGTTTTGAGACGGGGTGTCTCAACGTAAACATTGTCATGTCGAAGAGAGGTATGCTCTCCATGGCGAGGACCAGCTGCAGTACTAGGCAACCTGCTTATTCTTTTCTTTGGGATCTTAAGAACATCTTTACAATTGGTGATTGGTGGAACTCTCGGACCCACTCGTGACTTAACCGGTCGATGGCCTATGGACCCAATGGTTGTGATAGTGTCAATTTTGTTCCCCTAGCAGAACTGACGGGAATGCGAGGAGTTAATCCTTCAGCAGATCTGACATCCTTTAGTATTTATTTATTCATGCGAGGGGATACTGCACATCCCATCCGCTTAAGCAATTTACTGACTAAGCAACCCTCTTTGGCAGCTAGTCTCTGAAACACTGTACTGACTATGGAGAGAGGAGTAGACTTCTTCCTCTTTCCACCATGTCCATGAGGCGACGGTAAAGTAGGGGCAATCTTCCGGATACTTTCATGTTCATTGGTATTTACTAGGGGTGGAACCTACTCCCTCGCAAAAGTGGAGAGGTAACTTACAATCCTGATTCCTCCTGACGAGGAATTTCATCAATAGTCATATCTTGAGAAATCTGAACTTCAGCAGTCTTGCAAACTTTTCGGCTATAGTTTCTCCTTTGTGACCGTGTTAATGGCGCAACTTTCAAACTTGACCCAATTTCGAACACTGGCGGTGGGACGGGAAACTCCTCAATTGGACTATCGAGGATCATAACCTCTTTTCCCTTAACAGGAGCGGGAAAGTCAGGCTTAGTAGATTTCAAAGTGGAGGTAGTCTTTTCCCTCTTGTAAGAAGGGAAATCATGTAGGCAATTTAGGTTAAACTCAGCAGACGGTTCCTGAACTTTTGGGGTGACGACTCTCACTACAACGAATGGGGCTTTTCCGAGAATGACCTCGAGATCCTCGAATCCTGCCCAAAACTTGATGGTGGGGGCGACTTTACGGGAGCTACGGTCTTTTGGCAAGTTGCAGAAAAAGGTAAGCGTCGGAAACGCCATCGCAGAAACTTCAAAAGAAAAGAAGACCCTAGGGTTAGTTATCTGGCCAAATTCTCGTAATCATAGTGCGAGCACTACAAATTGACGGAGGTAGATATGTAAACAGGGTAAATTTCATTTAATTGGTGAAGATTTTAAGATTTTAGCCAAAATGGTCTAAAAGTACAAAGAAAATTAACGAGCAAGTGCAGCGCGACACAATTCGGTTCGACTTATGAAATAGCAAATCAAACTCGAAAGGACAACAAAAGAAGAGTAAAGTTTAAGACCCAGTGCGGGACTGACTTCACAACGCACAACGCCTAGGTGGAACTAGCCCACCAACACACCTATCGGGGTCCGACCCCACATAAAAGATCAAAAGTCCTTAATGGTCTCTCGAACCTCTCTGTTTAAAGTGATTGAACTGATGGTACTGAAGTCCGAAAAGAGTTGATCGTACTTCCCCAAGAAAGAAATGGGGGAAGCATACCAACGGAAGAAGGGTAATTCGGTCCAAGAGGGACATTGACACATTACCAATGTGTGAATATAATATTTCCTGATTTAAATGGAGAGAGAAGCTAGTCCCCAGCAGAGTCGCCAGAAGCTGTCGGCGATAAAAAAAGTTGAAAGGAGTTGCCCGTAAGAAGCTGTCGGTCACCGGAATCGAAATCCCATCGCACGCTTCAGAATGACACTTTAATTTACATATAAATTTAAGTTTAGAAAAATATGAAATCAAACTGACTACATAATATTCACAGTTTAAATGAAAGAATGCTCTACCTCAAATCCTGTATCTATCCTGAGGGATAAACACAAGACTTGAGGAAGAGACTCGATCAAATAAACTAAGAAATATATGACGTCCGTTTGGTCTGCGAAACTGTTTTATTTGCCAACAAATTCCTCTATTTAATATGAAATTTTAAATAGGGTTTATTTTAAGCTGAGTTTGGAAAAGCTTCATATAAGGGCAAGCCCCTATAGTTAATTGCATCTTAAATGACTGAAGTCACTTAAGAATACTCTTAATAAAAATCAGGAAAGATTATCTTTGAGGAGGTCAAAAGGATATGACTTTTCAACGGAATCGGACAAAGTGGTGTGCAAAAGGGGAATGGTTCAACTTGGAACATTTATTGTAGAATCCAAAGGAGGAAGAACTTGGGGATGCCATAGATCCGAAGGAGAACCTCAGTAACTTCCCAGTCTACCATATGGTTTGGCTTTAGTTTTGAGAAAAAAATATTCAAGTATTTCATCGTGCCAATTTTATTTAATTAGGACTTACATTCGTGTGAAAGGATCACACAAATTTCCTGGGAGATGTGAGGATTTAGGTCATGATGAATGACAACCTTAGAATCCTAAAATGAGTTAAGGCTTAGATTGTACAACAGAGCTATACAAATGCCTAAAAAAAGGGTTGAGGATTTATGTTGCGCTAGGTGAACAACATCAAAATCCTATGGATTGTTGTTTTAATTTCTAGGAAATGAATGGTTTAGCTGGGGAAGACATGTTCTGCTGTTGAAGATGGTCGTGCTGCCCACCGCGCTAGTTCCAAGCTCCTTGTCGTGATGAGTTTTAAGTTTTCTAGGGTGTCAGGTTATAATGTCAAATCCAGCGGCCCTATGGTTATAGTTCTTCCGATATTTTATAGGGAACATGTTGAGGTTATACAGTGTATAGCATAACAGTAGAGTATGTAGCATATAACAAATAGTAGAGTATGCAGTAAAGAAAGTAGTACAACATGCAGTGTAAAGAAAGGTAAAAGGAACAACAAGGAAATGATTATAAGAAAATAACATGTTGTAAATATAAAACAAACTTGTATACCTGGGAGATCCGTTGTTCCTTAGGTGTAATTGATGCAACATGTACAAACAATAAAATTTTAGGAAGTAGGCTAAAATGCTTTAAAGAAACATCGTTCAGAAATCTCAAAAAAGATCGTCAAAAGACTCACGATAAGAGAAATGCGAGGACATCGACGATTCGACAAATTAATTAAAATCGTAGAAAACACAGGAAAATCTCGAAAGAGGACCGCGAGTGCTTTGTCCAAAAATTAAAAAAAAAACATATGAAAAAGTCCAAATAGAGGGGGACCGCAAGCACTTGGGTCGGGGCTAGACTCAACTTATTTGTACTCGAGGGTCGTCAAAGGATAGTCGGTCACCCGGATGTATAAAGCCTGCCCTCCATTCAACTAGAAGGGTGTCCTATCGAACCTAACTCAGGAGAGTACTCCTTAGCCTAAACAGGTGATCAATAGGTGGACAACCAATGTTTAAAATGTATTTAAAATTTATATTTTCAACATGCATATAAGTTTCAAACATGCAAAAAGTTGACTGTATCAATTTTATTTTTAGCGAAAAATGTATTTTTTTAGAAAAAGGTGTATCTGTTCATATCAAATTTAATTTTATCAGTTTTGAGAAGTAGTTGTCCACGAGTCGAACATGCTATCGGGCATAAGGCTACCAACAACCTAAGAAGTTCGGGTCAACTCCCGTTAGTCTTGTGTCGGTGGATGATACTGTCATCCTACAACTCATCGGGTTTCTGAATCGGATCTTGATGGGTTTTTGAATCAGATCCCGATGTCGTAGGATGAGATATCATTCTGCTTTATCTCCGGTGTGACTTTGTCATCACCGCCCTAAGCCCTAAAATAAAACCGACCTACTTGCGACCTTGCTTGATGGTTTCACGTATAACAAAATGCTATACATGGACACTTATGTATCAGACATAAGCATCAAAAACCAAACCAAGAAGCAAGGAAAAAAAGAACAAAAATGGGGTAAGAGAGAGGAGGCACTGATCCACCTAAAACACTGAAAAGAAGAAGGACAAATCAGCCCTTAAAACTCGTAAAAAAAAAGACCTGAAAAGGAAGACCCAAAGATCTTTGAATAAATCCAGAGGTATATCACTTTCTCACTTTTTTATAAATGGCTTAACCCGAGTCAAAATGACCTCACACACTAGTGACTTCCTAACATCGGTGCCCAGCTCCCAAAGACATATTTTGTGAAATTAATTTATTCTAACCAAATGATTTTACAAAATGAAACTTAGAAATCTCTCGAACTTCACAAAAGGAAAATAACTCGGAGAATACCATCACTAGTACTCCCAAACCCATGAAAAAATCAGGATCTTCCAACTTCCAAATAGAACCAAACCCTTCCAAAACTATTGAGCAGGGGCATGAATGAACACCACAACAAGCTCTCGGTTAGGAGCTAAAACAAGCAAACTGATTTCCCAAATCAAGCCAAAATAAATCCCTCAAGGTTAACAAGTAAAGCTCACATACCCAAGACAAGATCTCAATCCAGAACCGAGCCTCCAACCCTTCCAAGGTGAAAAACGAACCCCTAAAGAGATCAAATCAAAGCTTTAAAAGCTAATCAAATGCAGTATATGATAGCAAATTGAAACCTAACAATTTTTAGGTAAACCGAAGGCCAGCAGGGACAAAAAGAATAAAGCCACATCCGAAATCAAACAAAAATAAGCCTCATAATCATGCAAGAGTCAAGAGCTAGAGCAGGTAAGACCGAGCCCCAAGGGAGGCCAGAAACCGAGCCAATCAAGGCTAAAACAGGGCCCAAGCATAGATAGAAACTCAAGCTTTAATAGAAATTAAAGTTCCGGTTACTTCAAGGTGAAACCGACCAAAGAGTAGTTCACATGCCTTTTGAAACATTAAGATATAGAGCCAACATATGTCTTAAACAAAAGCAACCATATAGAGAGTATATCTAGGCCCCCAACTTAAATATTCCAAGCATGAAACAACTTGCAATAGAAGTTTAAATAAAGTGATGCCTCATGAGGTGCTAAACCCAACCACCAAAATAAGTTACAAGACTTGTGAAATTAAATAAATCCTCCCACAATATGTGTTTCAAGCAAGGAAGGGCAATAAGAAACCAAAGCTGAGTCCCCAAAAATGCATGAAAGACCAAAAAAATTCTCCAATATCTCATGCTAAATAAGAATAGATGAAAAGCCTCATAATACATATCCCAACATGCTTGCAAGAAGAGCTGACATCAGCTCAAAGCTACATTTTCAATTATTCAAACTTGCTTTTGAACAAAAAGAGAAAAGAGGAGTTAACATCGTCTCAAAGCCACGTTTCAACTTTCTTATTCACAGTAATAGAAATATGCCATAGTTTTACCATTTTAAGCAAGTAAGGAAAAGCGAAAAGCCGATAACATGCTATACTTCTATCATTCTAAACAGGTAATCAAATCTAGCCCTTAAAGTATGCTTGCACTTCTATTCCTAGATGCTTGAGTATCATGTATTCAAAAATATAAGTGCCAACTAAGTAAGCATGCTGTATCACCCATCGCACCGAGCTAATAGAGGCTCGACAGGGCAAAGTCAAAAATAGGGCAAGGCAGAAAAGGGGAAAATGTACCTCCTTGAAGCAAAAGAAAGTAACACAGAAACTTTAAAGACACTCCCCAACTTTAAATCCTCCTCCAACAACAAGCGGAAACCAATTCAAGCACAAAAAATTTAAAGAAGTAAGTGAGAAAAGAAAATGACAGAGTTTCCTCCCTCAAAGATTTTCGACACACACCCCAGGGATACAAACCAAGCTCTAATATACACCAGAGAAGGAGAAGAATGATTAAGAAGATATGACAAAAGGATTGAGCGCAGAGGATACGATCCTCGCAGAGGCCACGCTGTGCGGCAAGGAGGGTCGAGAGCAGAGGATACGATCGTCGCATAGGATTGGATCCTTGACAATAATAAGGGGATGGGTCGTCTGCAATATTTTCTTGCATGCAAGAGGTAAGCGCGGGAGTGAAGGTCCAACGACACAGGAAGGACACAGGCCAGGCTAACGAACAAACAGAGCTAGGGCTGAGACCCATGGGTTCGAGAAAAGCGGTGGGGAGGGGGGTAGATTAATTTAGCTTTTAATAAATAATAATAATAATAATAATAATAATAATAATAATAAATATCATTTATTATTATAATTATATCTAAATTATATATCTTTTCCCAGACGCATCGTCGCAGTGGAACGAATGTCTCCCCTAGGCAAAATCGATATTCCAGATGCATCTGCGCAGTCCGTTTCGTCATCTGGGATCGTCCCAGCAACCTCGTCATCGATAGGGTCAAAAACGCATCTCGGTCCGAATCCTATAAAAAAATTGGCTTGAATTCGATTAAACAGGACGGCGAAGAGCGCAACGACGCCAAATCAATGAGTACAGTCAATCATAAGGCGGACAGTTCTATAGGAATACTCCCTGAGTTCTTTCAGAGTAGCCTTACCTGCTAAGCAATAACGGTCAAAACCACTATATGAAACGTCAAGTCGAGTAAAGAAAAGTTCAGAATTGCTAACGGAGAGGGCTCCTTCACTAGTTTTCTAGGAATAGTCGACAGAAAGATCCTACGACTAGATCCTAGGCTACTAAGGAGGGGAAAACTGCACCTCGACTGAAAGCGAGGTCAACAGTGAATCAAAATAAAATCACCACAACCTTCGTTGAAGTTATTCAAATGATGCACAATCACAAAAAATGGACTATGAGAGCGCATTCAAAAAGTCAAATTTAGTACCTTTTATGTTCGAAAAAGCAAGACGAGGTGAAAATGACAATTTGTATGCGTGTAGTACGCAAGTGGGCCCGAATTGTCTCGATGGCCAACGAAGTCAGTTAAACGATCTCTAATGGTAAAATGGATTGCAATAGAGTATCTAGAAAATCAACTTTATCTAGGAATGACACCAATATTGCTAGGTTTTTGAACATAAACTCATGGCACATAAATCAAGATGTTTAAATTTAAAAAGTTAAGCGTATATAGAACATCAAGTTTATCTAGGAATGACACTAATATTGCTAAGTTTTTAAACATAAATTCACGGCACATAAATCAAGATGTTTAAATTAAAAAAGTTAATTTTACTTAAATTCTCTGGCTAGCCCACTACTAATCCAAAAATTCATCCATCCCTTGCCCATTCCTTTAACTCATACTCCATTAAGGCTTCGATACAAAATTCACTAAATTTCTTTCAAAATCTACATTCGTTGAAACAAAGGAGAGCAGCTTCAATCTGAAACAATGAATTTGTATAATTCTTGCGAAAGAACTTCAGAACGTTTGTCTCTCGTTGTTTCACCAAATGAGAATTTTTTTAGACATTGGAGTTCACTCTGACAAGCAAAACTTTATCGCCTCCTCAAACGAAGCCCAAACAAGAGCTTATCACACCATTTA
>NEWO01000107.1:1604264-1690540 GCA_003013225.1 Phalaenopsis aphrodite | reverse complement strand
AATCCCAATTTTCTCTACTCTTTATACCCAATATCAATTTCCCCTCATCTCTCAAACTCCTAGTACCTACCTCAAACTCCTCACTCAACATCACCTCACTACAGACAACTAGCACATTTGGCGAGCTCATATCCTAAAAACCTTTTCTGCAAATGGATTCGCTAGATTTCTTGATGGTAGCTTAACCTCTCCACCTCAATACACGGGAAATGTTGACTCCAGCTCGAAGAACTTCCAATTTTAGATGTTGCACCTCATCTATCATTACTTACAACCTCACTTTACTCCACCGTTACTCCTGTCATCCTCCCTAATATCCTACATTTGCACTCCAATGAAGCCACATGGAACACACTTGAATGTAGATTACAACCAACTAACATGTCTTAAGTGATCCAGTAAAGGAGCTTATTATAACATATCTCTATGAAGAAGAACAAAATACAATAGTACCTCTCAGTTATTCATAATCTTGTAGATCAAATACAAGCAATTGGATCTACAATTGATGAAGTGGACATAACTTTATATATACTCAATGACTTGCCCCATCTATAGTACCTTCAAAACCTCCATCAGAACTATGTTGCAACCAATCACACTTGAAGTTCTCTTCTCCATACTTATAATGGAAGAGATCAATCAATAAACTAAAAAATGCCAAGAATGCTACATCCACACTATCCTAAATGACACTTAATACCTCCTGAAGACGCACAAGGCAACAAGGGCAGATGTAGGAATCAACGTGGAGGCTCATCCAATGAATCCAGGTGAGGTAGGCAACCAAATCGCTCATCCATTATCTGTAAAATCTACTATATGACAGAACATTTGACATCTATGTGTTGGTACCAAACAAACCTAGATTATACTCCAAGAGCTCCCTCACAAGCCTTACCATTAACTCCAAGGAATGGAACTTAGATTTTAATGTAACAACACGTTTAACCTTTGATACCAATCAACTCTAATCTACCATTCCCTACTCTGGTACTAATCAATTCATAGTTGGCAATGAGCAAGCTATTTCCATTCAACATAAAGGAGACAACATCCACCATACTTCTCATCGTAAGCTTAAACTGTTACAAATTCATCACGTACCTTTACTGTCTCACAAATTTCTTTCCATCCATAAACTCATTAAAGATAACAATCTCATTACTTCATTTGATCAATCTGTATTTTCCATCTTCGATTCACAGACTCAATGGTTGATCCTTCAGATACACAATTTTAATGGTCTCTACTCCATTCTTTACTTGAGACCCAACTACAAGCTTTTCCTACCTCCCTCTCTAAGACACAACAATCAGATCTCTGGTACAGAAGGCTTGGACAAACTCATTCTGACATTTTCTCCACTATCTCCTAATGACGTTCTTTATCTATGCCATCTACTTATAAGTTCTGTAGTACTTGCAATATTACAAAAAGTCACAAAAAACCTTTTTTATCGTCAATAGAACGAAGATACAAATTACTTGAGCTCATCATAGTGATGTATGAGGTCCATCCCCAATTCCATCTTACAATAGCTATATATACTATGTCACATTTGTCAATGACTTCTCCAAATTTTGTTTGGTCTTTCTTATGCATAATAAATCTCAAACTACTCAAATCATCAAAACTTTTCTTTTCCTACTTAAAAACAATTTAGCACCAAAATCAAGATATTCTGTTTCGATGGGGAATGAGAATTTAATTACAATGGACTCAGCCAATTTCTAACAAATCAAGGTATTCTTCGTCAATATTCCTTCCTCTATACCCCCGAGCAAAATAGAGAGGTTGAAAGAAAACACCGCCATCTAATGCATACCACTCACGCATTACTATATCAAACTCATGCACCATATAATTTTTGGACTGATGCTCTTATCTCTACAGCTAAACTTATAAATTGAATGCCTGCTAAAACAACACATAACATCTCTCCGTATGAACACCTCCAATCCCCCACCACAATATGAACACCTTCACATTTTATGTTGTGCATGCTACCCATGGAGGAAACCTCTAATGCAATGCATCTTTTTGGGTTGCTTTCTACATCACAAGGGTTACAAATGTTAAAATCCAAGTGCCAGGAAATTCTTCTTCTCCTAAAACATGGTATTTGATGAAAACACTGTCCCCTTCCACCAACCCACCCCTATGCTCCTGTCGGCGCTATTTTGTGTTGAAGGGGAGTTACCCGTAAGAAGCTGTCGGTCACCGGAATCAAAATCCCGTCGTCCGCTTCAGAAGGACGTTTTAATTTACATATATATTTAGTTTTAGAAAAATATGAAATCAAACTGACCCCATATTTTTTATAGTTTAAATGGAAGAGCGTTGTACCTCAAACCCTGTATCTACCCCGAAGGATAAACACAAGACTTGAGGATAAGGCTCGATCAAATAAACTAAGGAATATATGAAATCTGTTTGGTCTGCGAAACCTTTATATTTACCAAGAAGTTCCGCTATTTAATATAAAGAATTAAATAGGGTTTATATTCAGCTGGGTTCGGACATACTTCCTATAAGGGCAAGCCCCTATAGTTAATTACATCTTAAATGACCAAAGTCACCTACGAAGACTCTCGATAAAAATCAGGAAATATTATCTTCAAGGATTTCAAAAGGATATGACTTTTCAATGAGATCAGACAAAGATGTGTGAAAGGAGATTGGTTCAAATTTGGAACATTTTATTGTAGAGTTCAAAGGAGAAAGAACTAGGGGATGTCATAGATCTAGAGGAGAACCTCGGTGACTTCCCAAGCTATCTTAATGTTTGGCTTCAATTTTGAGGAGAAAAATTTATTTGTTTCATCTTGCCAATTTTATTTAGTTAGGGCTTACATTCATATGAAACTATCACACAAATAGGCTGGAAGATGTGAGGATTTAGGTCATGACAAAAAATAACTTCGGAATCCTAAGACAAGTTAGGGCTTCTATTGTAAAGCAGGGCTATACAAAGGCCTAAAGATAAGGTGAGGATTTACGTTGCATAAGCAAGCAACCTCAAAGTCCTATGGCTTTGTTGTTTAAGTCCAAGGGAGGAAGATTGGTTTAGCTCGGGAAGACATGTTTCGTTGTTGAAGATGGTCGTGCTGCCCACCATGCCAGCTCCAAGCTCATAGCCGCGACGAGTTTGAGTTTTCTAGTGTGTCAAGTTATAATGTTAAATCAGGTGACCCTATGGTTGAAGTCCTTTAAAATTTATGGGGGTATGTTAAAGTTGATTAGAGTGACACCGGTTAGGATCCTATGGTTCCCTCATTCCGGCACCACTATTTTCTATTGGATTCACTTAGTCCAAATGAATTTGCTAAACTCAGCTTAATGAGTTCCATAATTTCATTTAGACCGTAGGAAGCCTCGTTAGCAACTGCAGGATACCTCCTCTGAGGAATTCCCGATCATCAGATAGAGGCATCTTAATTTAGTTGCAATTGTAGTTTTATGTGATGTTTGTGATTAAATTTTGATTTGTTTGATATTTTGAATGTTGTGGCAGTGAATTTTATCTTGGTTGTTTTTAATTTTGGTTTTGGTTTCGATTTTGGTTTTGGTTTTGGTTTTGGTTTTGGTTTTGGTTTTGGTTTTGTGGCTATCCTGATGGTTTTAGTTTTCCATGCAAATTTGTATAAGCATAAAAGTATAGCATACAAGTACAAGAAAGACAACGCTGAAAACTGTGAAAACGTACCTGACGAGTCTTCTCGTTCCACCAACTGAAACTTAAAAGGCATGTTAAGGCAGTTTATATGAAACAATGAAATGAATTTTTGGTAGTTTCCTAACCCTATGTCATATTTTTATGGGTCCTTAGGAGTTTAATTAAAGATGATTTTGTCAAAAAAAATTTATTAAGTTTAGTCGATCTTCAAGATATCCGACAGACCTAGAGAAAGATGCAGGTCTGTGACACTCTCTCGCTGTCTGGTGGAAAATCCTGAGTTCTTTTAAACTTGTTATGTTGCTTAATAAGTCATCCTGTAAATACACTTAATGCTCAGTGAACATTGATGTCTCAATTATCCCTAAGAATAGGTTAATTATCACTTGTGATTCAATTTAAGAATTATGTGGGTGAAGACCCTTAAAGAGACAAGTTAGTGTTTTTGGAACACTTAGCCAAATTTTAACCCTAATTGGGCTTGTAGTGTTTGAAAGATGTTTTAATTTTCAATGATATTTACTTTTCTAATCCTCATTTAAATGAAACTTGATTTAGCCTAAGTCACTACTAAGCCCTTAAGAATTAGGTGAGTGTCTTAATTAGCTTTGAAAAGATCGTGCTTTAGGTGATCATGATTCATGATTTGAATTTTATTTGAACATCAAAATATGGGTATTAAATTGATTAATTATTGACTTCAAAGTTCATACCTTAAGTCCTAGATTCGCTTTATTTTAATAAACTTCCAAATTTTTAATGATTTAGAAATTTATTAACTTATCTTTTTAATGAGGAAAGTGAGATTGGTTTCTACCAATTAACCCCTTGCATTTCAAACATCAAATAAATTGATTAAGATCAGAGGTTACCCATTTCCCTCATTAAATTAAGCCTAAATGTTAATTAAGGCTAATTTTCCAAAATTACGCATTTGCCCCTAAGGCTCTAACACCTCATAATTTGTCAAATTCAATTCAAATGACTTTGAAATTTTTATCCTACTTCATTCATGGGTTAGTTAAGACATCAAAGGAGAAAATGTGATTTTTCAAAATTTAATTTAATTTATATAATTATTTTCATGCAAAAAAAAAATCAAAGAAAATTCCTAACTCGACCAAGGTAAGCTCTAATCTCTTAAAATTTTTACTGGAGGTAACTTTAGACCAGAGAATTATTTAGACCAAATTTTATGATTTTTTGAATTTTAATTGAATTTTAAGAATTATTTTTAGTTCTGTGGTATTTATTAAATATAAAATATTTTAAATGGAGAAAATCAAGTTTAGTATTTTTGAAAAGTCTCCCTAAGGTTAGAGAACTCAAAGAAAAAAATATATATTTTTTTTGTATTTCATTTGATTTATTGGAATTATTTTAGTAAAAACTTATTTTTAGCCTTAAAAAAATCATTTTTAAGCTCTAAAATTCAATATCTTTATTTATAAAACCAGGAAAAATTTTCTAATTGTTCCTAAGTGATTAGAAAGCAATTTATAACATTTTCATGAGTTCTATTATTTTTATGATTTTATGGATTTTTAATTATTTAAATATTAAAAAAAGCTAAAAATCAAGTTTTTATTTTAAACATTATTTTATTCTAGGAAAATACCCCTGGTCCTAGAGAACTCAAAAAATAAGTTTTTATAAATTTTTTAGTTATATTTTGATTTTTAAAAATCATTTAAATGCCAAAAATAGTGTTTATCTTTAAAAATCAACTTAACTTATCAAATGTACTCAAAATATTATGAAATTTTTATGTCGAGTTCTCTTGATCAGGGACCATAGTGGAGACTTAAAATCAAGTTATTTAAATATTTATATTTTCCAAAATTAATTATCTTAATGATTTAGTGTTCATGAATATTAATTACATTTTAAATGACTTGACCCATGAAATTATTTTCAAGAGCTTCTCTAGTCATTGTGGACCTCCCAAAATGTTATTGGAAAATCAATATGCTAATTTCCATGATTATTTTAAGGAAATAATGTGCAAAAACTTGAAAAATATGGATCTCTGTCTAGAAACCTCCTCGGACTTTGGAAAAATCAGAGGATGTTCCCTTTGACAAAGGCTAAAACATGTCAAAATTTCATGCAAAGATGATGTGTCAATATTCATGGAGAATCAAATGATTCAAAATAGTGTTTATTTAATTAAAATTAAAATATTCTTCAAATGGACTTGAAATTTATTCCACATTGTTCTTCTCTGTTCACTGAGCAAGAGGGTATTTTTGTTTTATTTTTGTGATTTTTGTACACAAAGTTATGAATTTTTTAAGTTAGGGGTATTTAATAAATAGGAAAAAGCCCTATTTATCTATTTAAACCGTGCATGCCACCTCAAAATACGACGACTCCGAAGCTCTACGCGACACACTTCCATTTTACGCCGTCATCGACCTCAGCGCTGACTCGACCCGCTGTTTATGTCTCGAAGCGTCGTTCGACTCGATCTCCTCGGTCCATTTGATACACGTTTGATCAAACGACTCCCCTTCATCGTCCCTGATAGAATGATCATGTGACTGTCCACACTAAAACCCTAAGATCTCAACCTAGACTCAACCAAATCACTTCGAGTTTGATCCTTTGGACTCGTCTAATTGAGACGAACACATCCATACTGTAATCATGCAATTAAATTAAGCCTAATCAAATGTAGAATCAAAATAGACTCGAGATGAGGTGAGGTTTTATACCTTTGCTCTGAGAAGTGAAGCTTCGATCAGAGGGTCTTGGTACGTTCGTTATGATCCAAAGATGCTAGGGATTGAATCTCTGGTTTTGGTGTAAGGCCTAGGTATGAATTCGATCACGACCGGATTTGGATGTTGGTCTAGAGCTGTGGTAGAGGCTCCGTGGAAGGGGGATTTTATGGGCTTTGGCTTCTTTCATTGTTGTGAAGGTGTGGGTAGAGTTTATTTAGGTTTGGTGGACTGTGAAGGTGTATTGGATTCTATCCTGGTTTTCGACAAGGTTTCAAGCACAAATTGAGCTCCGACAGTGAGAATTGGTAGGGGAAAATGATTGGAATGCACTGAGGGGATCTTAGGGAAGCTCTGTGTGAACTTTGGAGAGGCCTCTAAGGAAATTTCAACACACCTCCCATAGACGTGGAGGTGAGTTTTTATAAAATTGGCTATGGGGTGGCTCTTTGGGCATAAGTTTGGGTGCATTGTGGTGCTTAGGTGAAGGGTAGAGGAGTTCCATCAATTGGTTTGGTTGAGCTGGCCTCTAGGTTTGATTTGGGTGAGGTGCCATGGGGGTGGATCTCGGTTTTGAGCTTTTCCGGCCACTAGGCTAGCCAGCAAGCGGAGGTGGCTAGGAGCTTAGGGAACCCAGGGGAATATGTCACAACAATTTAGTGCAATAGTACCTAATTTTGGTAAGGATATATTAAGCACATGCATTTTTGGAAATAATATCCCTTGATTTGGGGGGGCCTTTGGTCCATGGATTGATTTAGGTGGTTTAATGGTGTTTGGACTGGTCACTAAGTCCAACTAATGGCTGTGATGGAGTTAATTTGGTGACTTTAGGGTGGTTAGGTCACATTTAGTGCATGGGTCCAAGTGGGTGCAAATGACCAAAACTAGGGTTTGGGGTAGGTCAGCCATGTCAATTAACCCAATTGATTGATCAAAATTGTGTAGATGATTGTAAGAAGCAACTTTTGTGAAGAATGGAAGTGGTTTTGAGCTCAATTGTTGAGAAAATTTTGAATTTTAGTCAATTTGGTCATGTTGGGCTAGGCTTGGGTCTAGCTTGAGTTAGCCTTGGGCTAAGTCCAAATTGATTATTGTAAATTGTCAGTAGGGACCCCGTGAAGAGTTTTCAACATGCATTGGATGCCAATTTGGGGTTTAAGGATATCAATTGGGTGAAATTTGGGGACTTAGCCAATTTGGGGCTAAATTTGGGAATTTTGAATTTAGGCCAAAATCTAATGGATTTGAAGCTTCACCAAGGTCAATTGATGGTTGATTTTGATGTGTAGGAATGTTATAAAGATTTTTCAACATTAATTGAGGCCAATTGACTCGACCATGGGTTCAATTTGGTGAGATTAGGTCATATGGTTAAAATTGGGGTTTTGATCTAAATCAAATTGGGTTCAAATCATGGGCCAATTAAGCTTGTATTTGGTCTAGATTGGTAATATAAAGAGTGAATTTGAGTTTAGGCTTGGAATTGGGGCCAATTGAGATCAAATTGATGGACATTTTAGTTGAATTTGGAGAAATTTGGGCCCTTAAAGGCAAATTTGGGGGTTTTGGTTAAAGATGATCAAATTGGCAAAATTGAGTCATGTGGTAGTTGAGAAAAATTAAATTGAGATTATTTGGGATTTTTTGAGATTTTCTGAGAATTTTTGGAATTTTTGAAATTTTGGGCTATGAAGGGGTATATTGGTAATTTGGGAGTGTTTTAGGGTTAAAAGACCAAAATGGGTATTTTGGTAGAGTTGAGGTACCAACAATCACCAACAAGCCATGGACCAATGGAAACCCCATTTTGGGTCCTCTATATAGTGGTTTTAGCCAAACCATAACCCAAGGGCTGGTAGGTTTAGAGGGTCATCTACATGAGTATCCCAAAAAGATCAAGGGACCTAGGATAGAAATTTGAGTTTAGGGTTGTGAGTGAATGTGAGTGTAGATGAGAGTAGTGAGTGGCTTAGCTCCAGACCAACACCCAAGGTTAACCCTAAGGTCCAGCAGTCCTGACTCATCTTGAGTTTCCTTTATGGCGACCCCACCTATTAAATACTTAGAGGTTAGGATCAATATTTGGAACTTCAAGTTGAGTAGAGAAGATGATAGAATTTTTAATGGTGAGGGTTTCATGTCTAGTTTTCTAAGAATAGTCAATAGGAAAGTCCTATGGCTAGACCTTAGGCTACTAAAGAGGAAAAACTAAATCTCAACCAAAAGTGAGGTCAACAACTCCCATCAACAAAACCTACCAACTCTACCATAATTCCTCCCTTCTTTCTTCAACCCACATCATATCTTAAGCCCACATCACCCGAGCAGCCTCCTTCCAATTCACCTTCAGCGTTCAAGAAATTGTACCTTCTCACCTCCCTCTCGCCTCTACCATAACAACATGCCTCCCCAATCCATCCTTTACATCATACGATAGCCATATCCAAAGTTGGCCATCTAAAACCTCTCAGCAAATTAAATCTACTACATCAAATTACACACACACCTAACCCAACTTGCTTTACCCAATATTCCAAATATTCACACTGGAGGAATGTAATGATTGAAGTGGGCAATGCTCTCCAATGTCAACCTACTTGGAGCTTAGTGCCTGCACCAGTTGATCAGCCTATACTTGGCTTGAAATGGACCTATACTACAAAACTCAACTCGCAAGGCCACACCAAACTTTATAAGGCACTCTTATTTGCTCAAGGCAACAAGCAAGAATTTGGAATTAACTACCAAGAAATGTTCAGCTCGGTAGCTAAAATTCTCACCATTCATATTGTCATCATGATAATTCTTCATCACAACTGGTCCATACTCCAATTTGACATATCTAGTACATTCCTCCATGGTACTCTTAATGAAACAATCTACATGAAGTAGCACCTGGGGTTCCTACATCCGCAATTTCCCAGCCACGTATGCTGCTTAAGAAATCTTTGTATGGCCTTAACCAGGCTCCTCGTCAGTAATTCATCACTCTTCCTGAGTTTTTCATTGCATTAGGATTCCATTTCAACAAAGTCGTTCAATCATTACTTCACTATCACAAGAATAACACCCACATACTTGTTCTAATCTATGTTGACGATCTATTGGTGATTGACAATGATTCCACAATTATAAAACAGATCACCGATGCTATGGCTGCAAGGTTCACCGTGAAACAACTAGCCCCAATTGGGTGTTTTCTAGGCATAGAAGTTAAAAAATCTAAGAATTCATACTTCCTACACCACCAGAGGTATGTGTTCCGAGTACTTTATATTACAAATATGGAAGATTACTCTCCAATTACTACTCCTCTACCAATAAGCCCACTTGCATCGACATTATCGAGCATCCCCTTTCACAACCCCACCCTATATCGTCAACTGACATGCAACCTTCAATACCTTATGATAACGTGACCAGGCTTAGCTGATGCAGTAAACTGCCTGGGTCAACTAATGCATTCTCCTACAACCACTCACTACAAACATTTAACCGACCTTCTTTGATACCTGAAAGGCACTAGTCACTTTGGCAGGTCCATTCAACCTGAAAAAATCCAACTCCATTCATATGTTGATGGTGATTGGGTTGGAGACCAAATAGATAGAAAATCAACCACTGGAGTTTGCTATTTTCTCAGAGCTACACTCATTTCTTAGACGACAATCTACGGTGGCACGGTCTTCCATCGAAGCTGAATATCGGGCATTGACTACAGCCACCGTAGAACTTCTCTGGTTTCGCAAACTTCCTAAAAAATTTGGGATTGCTCTCCAAGAACCAACTCAACTATATTGTGACAACAATTCAACTATTTCACTAGCCAACAACCCCATTTTCCATGCAAGGATGAAACACATTGAAATCGACTATTACTTCCTTCGTGACCACATCAATGCCAATCACATCAAAATTGAATACATCGACACTCAGGGCCAACCAACAACATACTTACAACTCATTTCTTATACGACAATCAAAATTGAATACAACACACTCAGGGCCAGAAGGAACTTACAACAAAGTTGCCAACTAACTTGCCATCCAGGATGTGCTATATATATATCTATATATATCTGAATATGCAGAAAGGCTTTTGATTCCCATGAACAACGAACACACACCCTCGGGGTTCGTATTTCAAAATACCACCCTTTTTAATATATATATATATATATATATATTGTATTGGATGAAAAGAAAAGTGGATGCTAATTCCTAAACATATAGTTAGATAAATAAGAAAAAAATCATTCAAGTTCTAAATCCAAAAATTTTAATGCAAATCTTATTGCCAGATGTAAGTTGCGTTACTTTGATAAAAGGTGCATATGGAACATAGGGTACGATATGAATCTGAAAGGAAAAGAAAACTTATTACAGACAATCATAACTTCGTGTTTTTTTCTTTTGATTTCGTAGAATATTAGGTATAAATTTTTTTTTATGTGAAGTTTCTTGGGAAGATTTTGCCAGTGAAATTACATGGAACAATTTAGCATTTTTAGCTATATATTTAAGAATTTATGTCTTATCATATATGTTATTCACCATTATTTTCATGCGGAGTTTGGGGGAAGATTTTGCCAGTGGCTTGACAAGGAAAAATTGTGTTTTTTTATTTATATTTAAAAATAAATGTATTATCATATATTTATCCACAAAATTTCTATTGCACAACAAGATCATCTCTGTTTTGCACATTGCATAATCTACTACTTCAAGTACTATATTCAACATTTCTTTGAAGAATTATTCAGAAAAGCTCTCTTCAGATTTGTTTAGAAATGACATTGGGGATTTTCTCTTAAGTTCCCCAACTGACCTCATTTGTCTCATTGCACTTTCACTAATGCTTATTATAACCATTGCAATTCTCATATCTACAAATTGACAACAATTATAAGTGAATTTGTTGAGATTATAGCAGTATTAATCACTACAAAGCTTTGTAGCAGCTAAAATACTGTAATACTATAGCAGCTGCTACAATTTAGTCTACAGCGGCTAAAACCACCATAATATACCTATACTAGCAGTTTCAACATCATTGCAAAAACACTTATTGACGGAAAACAATGGCAACGCTTGTGTTACAATTTCTAAAATGCACAATTGAAATTACAACAGTTTTAACTAATGCAAAACAATATCAAAATCGCTTTTTTATAGTGATTACCACAAGAAATATTGGCTAAAGACTAATGCATTATAAAGGGTCAAAAACACATTATAATACTAATAGAGATAAGTCTACAATTAGAAAAATTACAGAACTTTCTCAGAAATATCTTAATTGTAGTATTCGTAGTCAATACTGGAATTAGATTAATGAACTAAGAAATTTACAGCTCCTTATCTGACTGTCCCTTGTCACTCTAATCTCTGGCTACAGGCTCCATGTCCTTCAAAAGACCCACAATTTGCTGCATTGATGGCCTCTTGGAAGGCAAGTCAGCAGTGCATAAGTAAGCAATTCTAAGAGCTTCTTCCATTTGCTTCTCTGGTCCAGTCTCCCTAATCTTAGGATCGATCGCCAGCGAACATTGGCTCTTCTTCACCAGCACTCGAGCCCAGTCCACCAGACTAGTCTCGCCAACCGGTTTTCTTCCTGTAATAAGCTCAAACAGCACAACACCAAAACCAAACACATCAATCTTTGGAGTAGCGGCAGAAGAGGAGGCATTCTCTGGATCAGATAACTCTGGAGGAACATATCCAGGTGATCCCGCAGAGATTTCATCCAAATCAATTCCCACAACCTTCTCCAATCCAAAATGTGAAAGCCTGGGCTCCAAGTTTGAATCAAGGTAGATGTTACTTGCCTTTACATCTCTGTGCACTACCTGAGGGAAGCAACCATGATGCAGAAATGCCAATGCTCGAGCCACGCCGAGCGCAATTCTGTGTCTAAATCTCCAAGTTGTCACACCTTCGGTAGTGATGTTTTGAACACCGTTAGTCTCGTTCTCCCAAGTATCAGTACTCCAGTCTTCTGCAGTCTGTACTCCCAATGGCAAATCATGCAGAAGATTTTGAAGATTTCCATTTTCCATATATTCATATATAGCAATTCTCTGATCACCAGCTAAGCAGTAACCTGTCAATGGGACTATGTTGGGATGTTTTATTCTTCCAAGTCTCTCCAGCTCCTTGGCAACATCTTGATCAGTCAATGCAGCTCCATTAACCAAAACCTTCAGGGCAACTTGAGTTCCTCCTGGTAGAATGCCTCTATAAACTGGCCCAAGGCTCCCTTCTGATAAGAGCGTCCCCCTATCAAAATTACTTGTTGAAGCTAATAGGTCAGCAAAGGTGAAGTTCAACAATGGCTTCTCAAACATGACCACTGGTACTGAAGTGGCTACCCTGACATCAGCAACCCATGCTGTTGAGTCAGTTCGAAACGAATAAGGGCCTTCAACATTTTGTTCTTCTTTGTAAGATAGCTGCTTTACTGCCCATGATCTTGTGCTCTTTCTACAAGCAAAAGAAAGACAAATAATTCCTACTAGAGCACAAAACACTGAGAGGGTTATTGCTAACTCAAGCTTCAACCTCTTGTGGTTAACATTGATAGATGAAATGGCATCAGGGTTTGCTGCCAGGGGGCAGCTGTTCTGTGATCCAATAAAGGAAGAGTTGAATCTTTCGAGCGAAAATTTCTTCGCACAGAAGGTGAGGTTGTTGTTGGAGAAGTTGAACATCTCCATACGTGGCAGCTTTTCGAGAAGCTGTGAAGGGATTTCACCCGTGAGATTGTTTGAGGAGATGTCTAAATTTGTAAGGTTAACCATCATCAAATTTGGAACTTTGCCACTTAGCTGGTTATGAGAAATGTCTAGTGTTTTCAAACCAACCAATTGGGAGATTTCAGAAGGACAATTTCCTGTTAGATTGGTTTCAGACAAATTGAGGTATTCTAGCATATAAAAGTCATGTATTTGAGGAAATTTTTGTTGAGAAAATCTATTGTTAGCAAAGTTCAAATGCTTAAGCAACGAAGCCTGGCGTAAGATACTAGAAAGATCTCCGTTTAGATTGTTTCCGGAAATGTCAAGATAAACCAAGGAAGAAAAATTGAAACTAGAACCAAGATTAACCTGAGAAAACTGGTTATTGCTCAAGTCTAATACCTCTAATGTAGCCGGAAATACAAGAGTGATCGAATCTTGAAGCAAATTGTTAGAAACATTGAGATGGTGAATGGATTCGAAACCTGACAAATCAGGCATGGCTCCTTGAATTTGATTCCTAGAAAGATCCAGAAAGCTTAGATTTTTGAATGCGGCAGGTAAGCTCCCACTGAGCTTATTAACAGATAGATCTAATGTGACTAGATATTTGCAATCAGCAATTCCCTCTGGTATCTTCCCCCCAAAAGCATTTCTGCTGACATTGAGGAACCTCAAGTTTGTCATAGAGCTAATGCCTGCAGGAATTTCTCCGAAGAAACCATTTTGCGAAAGATCGAGGCTTTCCAGGTTGCCAAAGTTGCCAATGTTGTTTAGAAGAGAATCCTGAATTCTGTTCATTGAAAGGTTGAGGCTTTTCAGAGAGCTGCCAAGTCCCCATAGATCTGAAGATAACTTGGTAATATTGTTGATGCTGAGATCTAAAGCTTGAAGCTTGCTGAGCTTTCCAATGGTGTTTTCAGGGATAGAGCCAGAGAGTCCAAGATCAGAAGCCAAGAAACCTATCACATACTCTCCATTGGAATCACAGGAAACCCTGCTCCAAGAGCAAACGGAAGAAGACGTGGTTGAGGGAAGCTTAGCTCCCATTTTTTGAAGGAAATCAGCAAGGAAAAATCCATCAGTGTTAGGTTGCTGAAAAGCCAAGCATTTGAAGAACAGGACAAGAAAGAGGGATGAAGCCAGATAACTAGAACCCATACGGAGAAGAAAGATCAGAAACCATATGAGATGAACATTTGCAGCTTTACAAGGCTTTTAACTGATTGGGAATCACAAATGTTAGCTTGTTACACAGCAAAAGACCATTTTTCCTAGTACTTTCCTAAAAGAAGAGGAAATGGATGGCGGAGAGACATGTTAAATTCACCTTAAAAGAAAGCTTTTTGGTTCATGGAAGAGTGTTGAAGAGGAGAAAAAGTTAATTTATCCTCAAATGCTCGCTGATTTCATTGGTAGAAGAGGGGAAGAGGAAGAAACATGAGGAAGGTGGAGAATTTATTGACTGGTTTTGTGGATTTATGGCTTAGTAAAATCAAATGTACCAATTGTTTATCTGCCAAGTGACCCAAGTGCGGAACCGAACCATACATAGAATTTCACTGCAGCTACCAGATAATCGTCAAAAGGTGGAGCTCAATACTTTCCCAAAGCACGTTTTAGTCATCAACTCCATTATACATGTTATAAAAAATTATGTGGGCTAATCCAAAACCTAAAAATGTATAAGAATAAATTTAAAATGGACGGATTTTATTTTTCTGAGCTATATTTTCTTAAAAAAAATTAGAGAAGAAGATTTACCTATATACAGTTCAATCCTCAAGTCTTTACACATCTAACACCTAAACTTTAATTTTTACATGCTACCTTATTTATGTAAAGGTATATTTGATTTTTTCAAAGCTAAAATGATGGTGTTTGATGGCCCCAGCAGGTACTAACACTTTAATGATAATTTAATTTAATTCACAATCTCTACCTACGTATCAAGGTTTTTACGCAAGTGCACGTATTGCTTTCATAATATAGAGCTTTACTTGAGTTCGGAATGATGATCCCACAGGGAAGGTGGTAGAGACGTCGTAGTAATAACAACCTAAGGGTGAATTCTAACCTACTACTTTCAGGTCATAGTTTGGAAGATCGCTAAATATGATTTTTCTAACAACTACTCCTAAGTTAAACTTGTCTAGATCAATTAAGCAGGTGAAATTCAAGGTTGATAAATGTAGTTCTCTCTTGTGATTTCCTGGGTATATTGTAAGTGTTATTATTAAGAATTGTAATGTGGTAGTGACAACAGAAGCATGAGACTCATGTATCCACTTTAGAGCGCATAAATGATTATGACTCAAATTTAGATAATTGTTTCTGTTTGTCACCTGTGAAACTCCTAATTCAAACTATATTGATACGGATCTCCCTAAGTTGCATTGCCTCATGGTTCATCTTTCATAGCCATTTGCACAATTTGAATATTCTATGTTGTTTCGCTATTGCTCTTTCGAGTCCTAATGGGCACAATAAATTTTAACAAGTTATATGACCAGTACAACATGTAAATTATGTTTAGAGATATACTCATCACATAAAAATAAAGATCAATTCAAAGTAATCAGAACCCCACAAATTTAACCTATCTATAAAAAGAGAAAAATATAAGAAATCTACTCACAACACATGGTAAACACCAAAGAAAAATTCATTCAATCCAAGCAAATTAATTAATCAAATATGTGTTTACAACAATAATTAAATAAGATTACACAAGATACTTAGTTTTTACCCTCTGAATAGATTAGCAAATTCCGTCAGATGATGTTTGCCACAGTGCTACACAAGTTGTTGTCATAAACCCCTTACAGATGCTCTTAAATTCCCCTTTCAAATCTCTTCAGAACAAGAATTCCTACTCCTACCTAATGTCCTTGAATAATTCCAGAACTTAGAACTTCTTCTCTATTCTTAAGATTGTTGAAACTCTTCGTCTGAACTTGTAAAATAACTTCTAGAGTCGTGCAGAAAGTAATTGTTTGAAACGCAACACCTATACCCCCAGGTCGCAGCTCCTAAGCACCTTGCTCTCTATCTGCTCGAAATGCTTGGGTGCCTAGGTGCCCACTACCTAGAGCCATGGGGTTCATTTGCAAGACCTTGGAGCCCAAAAGTGGTTCTAGGTGCCAAACCACAATTAACACCTTTGCTCCATTTGGTTATGTTTCTCTTTAGTTCAGTCCAAATTCATTCCACTGCTCCTACCTATTATACCAACATCATAAACATAAAAATACCTCCCATTAAAGTGTAGTTTCATTAAAAAAAAAATGTGTAAAATAAAAAATAAATTAAGTATATCCAAAGACATATCAAATTCCACCAAACTTAAATGTTACTTGTCCTCAAGTAACACTCTTTAAAAATTAAATATGTTGATTTGAGGTAGAGGATTTTTTAGCATTTCCTACAATTTTGCTCCAAGAATGTTGTAGTTTAACCTAGAAGAGGTTCTAGTGAATTGGACTAAAACTAGGTTATAAGAATATATAGTATTAAACTTAGGAATCCTGATTTTCTATCTAATTCAAATATAATTGTAATTTGTTAAACTTAGGCTTCCTATAAAATACAACGTTATAATTTAAGAACTCTATTTGTAAAAGTTTTACTAATACTTTTGGAAATAAAAAAAATCTCAGGATTGTTTCTAAGTCTTTTTCTTTAAGAAGATTCAAGTGAAACCAATTTTTAATCAGGCTTCTCCTCAAGCTTCTCCTCACTTTTATTTTTAGGATCTTTTTATTCCTTACTTTTTGTGAGGATAATTATATCTAGATAGACCTTAAATTCTTTGAATTTCACTATCCTCCTTTTTAAATTTAAAAACTTATCGTTATCCTTTACTTGAAAAATGTAGTATTAATTTGAAAATAAGTTTTAATAAAGTCTCAATTCTTTTAAAAGTGCAAATCTAAGAATTCTCAATTTTTCAAAAATACAACTTTTTTCTACTTTAAATAGTAAAATCATTTTCTCGCAGTCTTCTACTATATACCTTAATTATAGCATGATCCTTTTCACTAAAAATTTCAAATAAGTTAGTGATTTCATTCTCAAAATCAAAATTATAGTATCCTAAAGATATTGACACATATCACAAATCATTTTGTTGTGAAATTAAATTAATATGTAATATACTAAGAACAAATAAAATTTAGTTTTTATAAAGATTTTCTCCCCCAAACTTGATTTTTAACTTGTATAGTAATAAGTCCTAAAAAATATAAGCAGGAAGAAAAATCACAGCTCAAAAATACATGCTACCACATAAGACTATCAGAAACATTTACAAGTATTCTACAAGATATAAAAGTATGTATTAGAAAGTAAATCTAAAATACACATGGTAGAAGAAAACTAAACTAAAAGAAAGTCTAAAAAGCAGTGCAGATATTAGCTTAGAAATATAAAATAAAAAAAAAATTTATCTACATATATTTCAAATTAAAATAAAGGCAAATTAAAATTATTCAGGATAAAAATGAAAAGAAATTACAGCAACATCTAGTAGCACAGTACATAAAACTAAACATGAAGAAGATCATAAAAATTATCACACTAAATCTTCTGCATCATCATCACATATTCTTCTTCATCATTCCTTGGTAAATCTTCATCCAGCCTCTCCCTCGGCTCATATATATGATAAAATGAGCAGGTTGGAAACTCATCTGATGTGTCTCCACCAATCCACTGATTCTTTCTATACATATTCATCTGAACAACCCGAAACCTTGAAGCATGATTAGCCTTGCATTTATTGTGTTAATACAATTGATTCAAATGGTCAACAATATCATACACCAAACTTTGAATATACTCAACATTCTCCTCCACTTTCTTTAGTCTCTCTGCCATGGCTGTCATGCAGGAAGAAGGTCGCGACTGTGATGAAGATGTGGAATTCCTATATGAAGAAAAAGGGTCCCAAGAAGAACTTGCTCCAAGTTCGACCATAGCATGTTTGCTATACAACATCACAGTCGATCGACTAATAGGCTTTAATGGTTGCAATGGTTCTTCCCAACTACCATAATGAACCTGAGATTGCTGGCAAAGTGCAAAAATAGTGGAAGGATGTCTCAATCTCATAGTAGATCCCCTCAAGATGGAGTAATAAATCAGAGCTCCAACATTAATAGACTTCTCAGTCTGGATACCATAGTTCAAGGTTTCTCTCTCCTTAGTAACCTCACTAAGGTTGAAAGAAGGAAGGAACTTGGCAGAGATGAAGTAGTGTCAAGCCTTGGAAGGTGCATTTAATTTTGATGAAGAAAAGTTTAATTTCGAATCATTCTAGCCTTCCAATTCATTATTCATCCTTGAGGAACCTGATGATTTCATCTAAGTCAGCTTCCATAGGGGCAGAGTCTGACTAGTAACATACCAGAACATCTCTCAACAAAAAACTGCATTGATGTGCGATGAAGTAAATGCCACCTGCTTCTTTCGTACAAAAACCAAATCAAGATATATATCAAGGAGGCTTGGATAGAACTCCCTGACCATTAAAATTACTACTACAACGGTAGTGTAGCACAGAGCATCCCAATTTCTCTACATAATAATGCTTTCAACTTGTTCCCTAGGCCTAATGAATCCCTGCTCAGCTATCAACTTCTTGGGAAACAAAACTTCATTGTATCTCTCCTTGGATTTGGAGTTGATGAATTTCTTGTTATCAAATGCGGCCTTGGCTCTTTGATTACTAAGCTCGGGAGCCATACCTAGAAACACCCAATGGTTTGAATGAAATAAGAAGATTTTGGGATGACTAAACTAAATCAATATGAAATTTAAAGAAATTAATCAATCCCCACTCAATCTCTTTCCTCTTCTTCCCAGTTTCTCCAAATTCTTTCAAATACCCAGATGAAAAAGAAAATGCAGGGATTAAGCAATGAAATTTACCTTAGTAAGATGGATCTCATGCTTGGAACCCTAGAGATTGAGCTCAATTTGTGAAGAACAAGACCTCCTTAAAATCACTCAAGAATCACCTGTATGGATTTGAGGAATAAGATGCATGAACCGTGTGCTTAGGTGTCACAATTTGAGTGCCAAGGCGCCAAGGGCCAACACCTTGACATCGAGTTTTGGGAGCCTAGGCGCCTGTCTCATTTTTGGCATTTTGATGCCATGAACCCCGTAGGCCCAAGTGCTCACTCTGATTTTGGTTTTGATAATTTAAATGAGTCCTTTAATTTTTCCTCAAATCCTCAATCACAGTTGTGACACATACATCAAACACTATAAAATAAATGAGGCTAATTCATCCTCCTCCTCATTTCATCTCCATACCATACTTCCAATTTATAATGAACTCCCTACACTGATCAAATGGGTGCTTTTCATTAATTTTCTAGGGTTTATCCCATGGATCAGATTATCCTGCTATATTGACCTAAGTATTGACAACCTCAAGTATCACCTCATCCTCTAATTTATGCACCTCTAACTGATCAAAGATAGTGTAATTCATGATCAGGTTACTAATCAAATAGGTTCATGACCCTACTCAATGAAAAAAAGGTCAGACAAAGGAAGTAATAGAATTGAAAATGGACATGTCCAATGTCCAAACTTTTCATGCCTCAAGTAATGCATAGCTTTGGTTGAGAACTGAGTCATAGTGGACTCGTGAATTCTACTACTACAAGAGAGCATAAGCAAATCTGGTGATGACGAGAAGTTAAGGAATCGCCTCTCTCATGACATACAAATCCACAAATCAATCCACTCTCACTCATAACATCCACAATTAATATCCAACATATCACTCACAACTAATCAAACTCAACAAACAAACACTCTCACTAACAAAAACACAACACACTAACATAAAGATAACCATGGGGTGCCTCCCACGAAGTACTTGGTTTAACGTTGTTAGCTCAACAAATCTAAGCTTTACTCTTGCTTTTCTTGTTGTCTTCCATTCTCTTTTGGATTCACCTTAGTATTGCTAAGAAGCATCCCTTCAGGATGACTACTAAGTGTAGAAGCTATTTTTTCTAACTGATTTTCTATATTCTTAATTGTAGTCCCTTGGCTATGCAGCTAATTTTCCATCTGATAAACAATGTATTTAATGATAGTTGATTTTCCTAGAACTATGGATTAGAATTAAATCCTTATGGATAATAAGGTCTAACATTAGAAGTTCCTTGATTATTTTAATTTTTTATAGGATTAATATGATTATTTCCCCATGATTGTTTTCCTCCTCCAAAATTATTATTCTAGTTGAAATTAGGATGATTCCTCTAACATGGGTTGTAATAATTGGAATAAGAATTATTTGGTATGTTGTTTATTGATTGGATAGTTTCATAGGAATCAGGGTCAACTAATTGACCAAATAAATTTTTCTCAAGAACAGAGGGTCCTTGAGGTTAACTCATCACATAATGATCTAATTTTTTTTGCAATCACTGCAACTTGAGAAGTTAAGATTGTAAGTACATCATTTTCATGAATACTAGCTACTCTCTTAGGATTCACTCTGTCATATGGCGATTGAAATTTGTTTGTGGCCATCTCCTCAATGAAAAAATAAGCCTCTTCAAATGGTTTTAACATAAGAAAACCTTCAACAACAACGTCAATGATCACTCTTAATGATCCAACTAATCCATTATAGAAGTTTTAAATATTAAGCCAATCAAGAAACGCGTGATGTGGACACTTCCTAAAAAGTTATATAAATCATTCCAAAGCCTCATAAATTGATTCCCCGTCGTGCTGACATAATGAAGTGATATCATTCCACAACTTAGCAGTTTTAGATGATGGAATATACTTAGCTAGAAATTTTTTGGTTATATCTCCCCATGTCTTGATTGAGCCTAGTGCTAATAAATTGAGCTACATCTTAGTTTTATCCCTCAGAGAAAAAGAAAAAAAAAGTATAACTACATTATTAGAAACACCAACATATCTAAATGTAATACAAATTTCTAAGAAACTTACTAAGTGTAAGTTTGGGTCTTTAGATGAAGATCCACCAAATTGATTATTCTGTACCGTCTGAATTATTGATGGCTTAAGTTCAAAATTATTGGTCGCTATGGTAGGGCTCT
Source organism: Phalaenopsis aphrodite (assembly GCA_003013225.1). Taxonomy (NCBI): domain Eukaryota; kingdom Viridiplantae; phylum Streptophyta; class Magnoliopsida; order Asparagales; family Orchidaceae; genus Phalaenopsis; species Phalaenopsis aphrodite. The sequence goes on along the minus strand of NEWO01000107.1, from coordinate 1,669,296 downwards.
ATATACTTCATCCACCAAAGGTTTACATAATCTCTCAAAGGTCTATTAGCATTATGATCAATGATTGGATCCTCATTAACTAGATAATCTATCATTTTTACAATAAATTTTTGGAGTCTTCTCTATTTTTTAATCCTTCTAATAGTTCTCGCTAGCTCTGAATTGTAGGGTTCATGGTCTGCAGCTCATGAACTATGCATTCATTTCTAAAGGTTTAACTAATGGGATAGATATCAAGCACTCAAAAATATTTTTGATATTTTTTTGGATTTTCTCTTAAAACTACACACAACAACTAAAATTACTAAGTATTACTTCTATTTTCAAATCTAAGTCTTACAGGTTCAACTATAATTATCCGTATGTTTTTCTTATTGATGCTTCCTTCCTTCCATCCTTCCCCAACAACGGTCCTAGAATGCTTGACGGCTCTAGCAGCTGCCGTCACTTTAATGATAATTTAATTTAATTCACAATCTTCACCTAATTCCTAGGGTTCATATCCAAGTGCACGTATCACTTTCGTAATATAGAGCTCCACTTGAGTCTTGAATGTCCATCCCACAAGGAAGGCGACTCATCCCGACCGTTTATATGCAACAGTATAACAATGACTTTAATTATAGTTTTCACTTATATTTCCTTACTTTAGAACAGTGCCAAAAACTTGATCCTGAAGAAAATAAGAATTTAACCTTTTAATTTATATATATATTGGGATACTACGTAAGTATAAGTATCGTTATCAAATAATATATGACTTTTTGTTTAAGATCTGAATATCAAACCCACAGAGAAAATACGTAATATGCACTTTTGAACAACAACTTTCTATTCTAAATATATAATTACTTAAACTAAAAATATTTTTGCAGTATTAAAATTTAAATCTTTTTGGAATTTTTGATATTTTGACAGAACAGTAACCACTTAAAAAGATAACTTGAGTTTATGTAAAATAAGAACACTAAATTTGATAAATATCTTTCTCCTTATCATGAATCAGTAATAATTATAGGAATTCTGTTGTGGAAGTATGCAAATTGTGTCGTGTCAAATAGGAGCAATTATATTATTTACCTTTAATAGAGATGCTATAAAGAACATTGGCTAATTTAAAGTTTGAATAGTTCTGAAAAACGGCTAGGCATAGAAGATACCAGTGCTTACTCTAGAGTTCCCTCGATTCCCTCCACCTGGGGGCTAACATCTCGTATCAGAACCTAAAACAATAAACCAAGTTAGGGGCTTTAACCTGTCACTTTAAAGTCCTCTAACTCTACACCCTTCAATGATTATTTCCCTATTTATTTGCACTAAATCATATAAATTACCTTCTCATTCATACAACCTCATGTGATTCTTTCTAATTGTTGACTGAGACAATACCAGCCCAGTTCTTACATGTTCTCACAACAAGTTTTAAATATGGATAGGCCAAATCAAGAAGTAAATGAAGTTCATGGATTTAAATAATCACAACTTCTTATAACATTAAAGATTAATACTCTCCACAACTTCCATCCAAACTCTAATTACTTATAATTTTAAGGAGAAAGATAAAGAAAACTACTCAAAATCCATGGAGAAAACAAAACCACATTTTAATTTAAAAGTATAAATCATTATCAAACCAACAAGAAGTCCCTATTAAAATCAAAAGTAGTTTAAAATTAAAGATAAAAACTTATCTCAAATCCTCCACCAAACTCTTGAAGTTCCTTTGAATCTTTTCTCTTTTACAACACTCTTAACTCTCAAAATAAAACTAAAAACAAAAGGAAAAAGTAAATTTTGTGGTGCTTGAATCTCTCCAAAAGATTCTCCATGATCTTCTTCTCAAGACTCAAACACTCTCTCCCTCTTCAAGAACCCATCTTCAAGTGTAAAAACTCCATTTATAAATCTCCAAGAGGAGCCTTGATAACTCTTCAAAATGTGTCCAAATTTGATGTATTCTTCAAATGATGCCTCCTTTCACAAGTCTTTTAATTATTTTTTCGTTCCTAGTGGTCATAACCACACTCTTTAGCCAATAGGTGCCTCAAATACCTTTTCAAAATTTGGCCAAATGAAGAAAATCGCCAAATAACTGCCTCTAGCGCTTAAGCGCGGGGCCTTTGGCGCTTAGGCCCGACCTTCTCTATATAACCGGCGCTTAACCGCTGGATCTGGCGCTTAGGCGCCAAAACACTTTAGCACAATTTTCACATTTTTGCTCCAAATTTGATCCTTTTTAACTCCTTTTAGTATTTTTCACCTTTTTTACTTGTACCTGAAAGAAAAACACACAAATACCATCCATTAAAGCACAATATCTAAAAAATATGTATAAAAATGCGTCTAAAAATACTATATATTTTAGGTGTATCAAAATCCCTCAAACTTAAAATGTTACTTGTCCTCAAGTGACACTTCAATCTTTAAAAACTAAATAAGTATGATATGTATATGAGTTTATTTAGGAGTTACTAAAATTTAGATTTAGAAATTTAGTAGCCCGATATAGAAAAAATATTCAGTAAATGAGACCAACTTAAGGTTTAGAAATTTTTAATGTTAAGAAATATAAAAATATGAGTTCTGATCTGATTCAGAAATATTGTAGATTCTCCAAATGTAGAGTTTTTATTTAGAATAATTTTACTCACTATATTTAATCCCTAAGCTTAAGAGTTTTTCAAGTCTTATTCTTAAAAAGATCAAATGTAGAACAAATTTTTGATTAGGCACTAATTCTCAAGCTTCTCCTCCCTTACATTTTTTTTCTTTCTTTGCTTTTTCTATTTCTTTTTCTTTTTCTTTTTTTTTTCTTTTTCAGGTAAGGATTACTATATATGGATAGGACTTTAATGGTTTTGAGTTCCACTTCTCCTTTCCTAAAGTAAAGCCTTGATATAAGTCTTTTACTTAAAAATATAAGAATAGTTTTGAAAATTATTTTAATAAATGAAATTTAAGTATTAAAAATAAAATTCTAAATTTCTAAAATTTTCAAAAATACAATTGTTTTTACTAAAGATAGTTACACTATATTAAACATTTTCTACACTAAAAACTTTTAACTTTAAGTTTATCTTCACTACTCAAAATTTTAACTAAGTTCTCTTACTCATTTCAAAAATCAAATTTTATTTCCCTAATAAAACTTCATATACATAATCATTTTTCTTTTCAAATCAAATTCACTTGTAGCACATTTGAGAACAAATAAAATTCAAGTTTTAAAAATATTTTTCATCCCTCCCAAACTTTAATTTTTAATAATATTAAATAGTTTAACATCAGATCTATATAAACAGAAATGAAAATTAAACGAATATACTTACAGGAATTTTTGTATCCTAAGTATACAAGTATAAAACTAAAAATGGGAGTAAAGTTAATTTTTAATCAAATTTTCTATCATTTTCATTTCAATTCAACATGTAGAGATTCAGTAGACTTCTAAGTAATGGGTACAAACATAAAAAAAAGCTAACACACTAACTTTGATTTCACAGTCTCAACATAAAAACAAGCACATTAACAAGATAAAAGAAAAATATAGGGTAGTGGTTTTCTGAAATTAAAGTTTAAAAATAAAGTTAGCAAGATTTTAAAACTTTTCAAAAGATATAGAATTAAATTCAATCCTTAACTAATAACACAGTACTAAACATATAACAACAGTTACTATCCTAAAATTTTAAAACAAACTACTACAAAACACAACATTACGATATAATTAAAAATAAGTCCAACACACATCACATAGTCCAAATAAACACATAAATGCAAATGTAGCAAGCTCAGACTACATAGTCCATAACATAATGCACACATAAATCTCATAGTCCTACTCTTCATTCTCAGAATCACCGCTATTCTAAATATCTGCAGGCTCATAATCAGGGTATTTAGTATATGGAGGAAATTGCACTCCTTGGTTACCCCTAATGAGCCTCTCCAAAGATGAGTGAAATTTCTTTTCATAATCACTTCTCCTTCTATTATTCCTATCAGTATGATCTGCAAAAAGCTTTAAATTTTGAACTTTATCAGCGGTAAAATTAATATTGTCCATCATCATCTGTAATAATTGATCTTGGGTCTCAGTAGACTCACCTCTAGATGTAGAAGCACATGAGGTAGATGGTCTAGATGTAGAAGCAGCAAAGGTAGAAGCAGCAGACGTTTCTATCCCATAACTCCTTGAAAATCCTCCTCTCCAGCCAAAAATAGAATGTTCAGAATAAGTCTTCACATTCACCTTTGTAATAGGCTTTAGAGGCAATAGTACTTCCTCCTAGCTATCATATTTCACTCTAGACTGCTCACATAAAGAAAAAATCAAGGAAGCAAATCCCAAATTTGCAGTAGTAATAGCAGCGATAGAACTGATGATAGTCTGATATATCAAAGCTCCAATGTTGACGAGCTTTCCTTCCTGGATACAATAATTTAACGTTGCTCTCTCTTTGGTAACTTCACTGAGATTATTTGTTGGTAGAAGATGAGCATAAATAAAATAGTGTCATGCATTTGAAGGTGCAATTAACTTTGACGTGGGAAAATTGACTCTCCTCTCATTAGTGATTTTCCAAAGTCCTCTTCCAACAGTCAAATTAGAAATAATCTCATCTAGATCCTTCTCATTCGGACTATAATTTGCATAAAAAACATAAAGTTTTCAGTGGCAAATGGTAGAACAAATTTATTACCTTAGGTGAAAAAGGTTCCAAGTTTCCTCGAACCATGACTCTATCATCATCAGCTTTAAAGAGGTTTGCATAGAACTCCCTAACAACAGATATAATTGCAACAGCAGAAAAACAACAGAATCGTTCCCACTATCGGCGAACGATCATATCTTCCACATATCCACCTGGATTCTTAAAACAATGCTCTTGGATAGGTTTTCATGATTGCAACGCATCGTTGTACCTATCTTGAGCCCTCAAACTCACAAATTTGCTCGAATCAAAAGGGCTATTTCCTTTACTCATCTTCATTCTTGGTGTCATTCTACAATTTTATAAAATTTCAAAAAAAACTTTAAAAATCAAGTCTAAACTACTAAACTAAACTTCCAAAAGCACAAACTCACTTCCTATACAATTTCCATAGATTTTTCCTCATTTTTCACCATGAATAGTGAATTTCTAAATTCTTCCACATGTACTCAAAATACATGGTGAAAATCCAAAATGTTTGCATAGAAGTAAAGCTCTTACCTTATGAAATCTGAATCTAGCAAATTTTTCTCAGTTCCACCAAGAAATCTCTACTTAATGGCTTGCCCTAACTTCCAAAATTGTGATTTCGAGAGGTTGAAGGCAACGGGAGGATAAAATGATGTTTTTGTGTTAAATTTTCACTTTTAACCGTTCACGAACCGATTTTCGTGAATCAGCGCTTAAGCGCGAATAAGTGGCACTTAGGCACCTGCCTCTCAGGTTACCTCCCGCTTAAGCGCAATATGTGGCGCTTAAGCGCCAGTGCATGACTTTTGAGATTTTCAAATTTAAGTAAAATGCACTATTTTCCTAAGTATACCACCCCTAAATGGTTTCATAACACTTAAATGACTATTTTCATCTCCTTTAACTCTCCTCTCTCTCAAAATTCTCTTTATAACTCAATTCAATTCGAGGCTAAAAATAACACAAATTTTCACACAAACAAACGTATATATTCATTCACAAATAATTACAAGTGCATTCTCACTCCAAATAGTGTCGAATGAGAAAATTTTCTAAATGCAAACACTTAACAGACATACACAATTAACACATAGAAGTCATAAATACTAAAAACAAACACTAAGACATAAACACAATAATTTCAAACAAACAAACTCAAACATAGAACTTAATTCCACTCTTCGTTTGATGGGACAAACTCTGGTCTTTCATTAGTCTCTCCTGGGGAAATCGAAATATAAAGTTGATAAAACGGATGGTGGTGGCGTGCTCTAATACTATCTTCTTCAATACATTTTTGCTTAAGAAACATCTCCTTATCTGCTTCCTCTATATAACTAGTATGGCTAAATTACATTTTTAATTGTCATCCAATATGCTCAAGATGTGCATGAATCTCAATTACCTTGGTCTCAAGTAAAGCCATGGTAGACTCAATTTTGTTTATCTTTTCTGAAATTCCTTTGATACCAACGACTAAGAAATCGTTATACAACTCTTGTGCAGTTTGACTAATGAATCTCTTCCTCATGGTCTCTTCCTTCTTCTTCAAATCCATCTCCCATGAAGATATTTTCTCTAAATCTCTCTTTCTCTTAGACTTTAAGGGCTAAAAATGATATAGGGTGAAATTCCTTCACAAAATCCTTCTATTTATAGGCCTAAATCATTCTAAAAACTCCTAGGCACGTCTTGGAACTTCCTTGGCATGTTTTCACAAACTAATTGGCGGTTAAACCCTCTGGAATCTTTATTTCACACATAGTCTTTAACTGTCGCGCTTAAGCGCCGAATATTGGTGCTTAAGCGACAGTGCACATTTTTGCACTAGTCAACTAAACATCCAAATTCTCATTCTAACATGTCTAGATCACTAAATAAAGTCTTAAAATAAATACTAACACATAATAGCTCAAAAATACTACCCCAATTTTTCTTAATCACACCCAAATGATAATCAAAGCAAAACACACTGATAACTATGGGTTGTCTCTCACAAAGCGCTTGGTTTAACGTTGTCAGCCTGACGTAACCAGTGCTTATTCTGATTGACCCAACATCATTCCTTCATTAAATTTATGCTGATCCCCTATAAAATAAGGTTTCAGTCAATGACCATTCACTTTAAACACTTTATCAGTTATAGGATCCTTAATATCCACAGCTCCATAAGGATAAACTTTCATCATAACAAATGTGCCCTTCCACCTGAAATTAAGTTTGTCAGGAAATAATCTTAAAGTTGCATGATATATAGCAAAACTTGTTGCCCTGGCTAAAAAAATTTAGTAAGAATCCTTTGATCATGCCACTTCTTCATCTTTTCTTTATAAATCTTAGCACTTTCATAAGATTCATTCCTTATCTCTTTAAGCTCATTTAATTGCAATAATCTTTTCTCACCAGCATCTTTCAAATTATAATTGAACTCTTTAATTGCCCAATATGCTTTATGCTCAATTTCAACTGGTAAGTGACAAGCTTTCCAAAATATTAGCCTATATGGGGGCATTCCTATAGTATTTTTATATGCATCCCTATAAGCCTACAAAGCATAGGCAAGTTTAACTGACCAATTCATTTTTGTTGGATTCACAAATTTTTCCATAATTTTTTTAATTTCAGGATTGGATAATTTAGCCAAAACACTTGTCTGAGCATGATAAGAAGTAGCAATTCTATGATTTATATGATATTTCTTTAATAACTTCTCAATTATGACATTTCTGAAATGACTCTCCCCATCAGTTATAATAACTCTCGGCATCCCAAATCTATAAAATATGTTCATTTTAAAAAACTTTGCAACACTTTGAGCATCACATCAAGGTAAAGCAACAGTTTCTATCCATTTGGATACATAGTCCACTGCTAATAGTATATATAAATCCCCAAAAGATGGTATAAATGGTCCCATGAAATCTAATCCCCAAACATTAAATATTTCAACTTCTAGCATATAATTGAGGGGCATCTCATTTCTTCTATAAATATTATTTAAATATTGACATCTATTACAAGTTTTGATATAAACATTAACATCTCTAAAAATCGTAGGCCAATAAAATCTAGATTGTAAAATTTTTTATGTTGTTTTATCAACACCAAAATGCCCCTCAAAGACAGAATTATGATAATTTTGGATAATTTCGTAAGTTTCTTCTAAGGGTACACATCTTCGAATAATCAGATCCTTTCCTTGTTTATATAAAAATGGGTCATCCCAAAAATAAGTATTAGCTTCAGAAATAAATTTCCTCTTCTGTCGGTATGTCATTCCGTAGGGTATAATATCACTAACAAGAAAGTTCACAATGTCGACATACCATAGAACACACTACTCATTAATATTGAACAATTTTTCATCTGAAAAATGTTCCTTAATTTCTTTTTCAAAATAGAGTGGTTTTTCTAATTCAAGCCTGAAAAAATGATCAGCAATTTGATTTTCAATCCTTTTTTGATCTACTATTTCAAAATCAAATTCTTGCAAAAGAAAAATCCATCTTATAAGTCTAGGTTTAGCATCCTTCTTTTTCATTAAGTACTTAACAACATAATGATCTGTATGCACTACATACAGACTGGTAAAAGTTATTTTGTTTTGATCCTCAGGAGTTATTTGTATTTGGTGATAACCAGTATATCCATTCAGAAAATAAAAGTAGTTATTCCCAGCTAGTTTATCCAGCATTTGATCTATAAAAGGTAGTTGAAAATGATCTTTTCTAGTGGCAAGATTTAATTTTCTATAATCAATGCATATTCACCACCCTGTAACTTATCTAGTAGACATTAATTCATTATGTTCATTCATAGTCACAGTTACTCCTCCTTTCTTAGGAACACAATAAATTGGACTAACCCATGCACTGTCTGAAATAGGGTAGATAATTCGAGCATATAACCACTTTAAAATTTCTTTCTTAACAACTTCTTTTACAAAAGGATTCAATCTCCTTTGAGGATCAGCCCTGGGTTTGAAGTTCTCTTCCATATGAATTCTACACATAAATATTGAGGACAGATTCCTTTAATATCAGCTATTGTCCATCAAAAGGCTTTCTTAAAATTTTTCAAAATTTTGATCACTCTTTCTTTTTCTTCCATCATTAATTTTGAGCAAATTATAATTGGTAAAGTAGAGGAATCTCCTAAAAAGCATATTTTAAATGATCTGGAAGTAACTTCAACTCAAGTTCTGGAGGTTTTTTTATTGATGGACAAAATGATTTATCTTTGTCTATCTGTCCAGAATTTTAAAACTTTCTTAAACATAGTTTGAATCTCCTTAAAAAGGTCTGCACATTGATCTAATTCCTCTTCTTGCTCATGTTCCAAATCTTGTATTTTAGATTTTTTTTCATGAGTAGTTTTGAAATGACATTCACTCATTTATCTTATAATATCCATTTTATAACATTTATCATCTTTACTTTTTGTAGGATACTTCATTGATCATGAAATGTTGAAAGTAACAGTTTGATCATTGACACACATTATTAATTCCCCTTTTTGCACATCTATCATTACTCTTCTTGTGGCTAGGAAAGGTCTCCCGAAAATGATAGGTATCTCTTTATCTTCCTCCATATCTAGCACAACAAAATCAATAGGAAAGATAAATTGATCCACTTTCATAATGACATCTTTTATAACTCCTTTAGGGTATGTTATTGAACGATCTGCTAACTGCAGAGTTACAGTAGTAGGGGTTATTTCTCTTAATCCCAATCTTTTAAATATTGATAATGACATAAGGTTAATGCTTGCACCTAAATCACATAAAGCTTTCCCATAAAATATGTCTCTTATTGCACATGGAATTGTAAAGCTACCAGGATCTTTAAGCTTTTTAGAAAGTTTCTTCTGAATTATAGCACTACACTCCTCACTAAGTGCAACAGTTTCATTATCTTCAAACTTCCTTTTTCTATTAAGAATATCCTTCATAAACTTTACATAGCTTGACATTTGTTCTAAGGCTTCAGCAAATGGAATATTAATTGTAAGCTTCTTAAAAATTTCCATAAATTTTGAAAATTACTTATCCAACTTCTGCTAATGAAGTTTTTGAGGAAATGGAGGTGCTGGTTTTTATAAGTTAACTTTAAGTGGAGAAATAGGTCTTTCAAAATCTTTTGAAGCGCCTTCTTTTGATTCTTCAATTTCTTCTCCCTCTACTTCAGTTTCTTTTTGAATCCTGCCTTCCAACTCTCTTCTGCTTCTAAGTTGAACGGGTTTTACTTGGTCTTTATTCTGGTCTTTTGGATTTGTTTCCGTATTACTAGGAAGTGTTCCTTTGGATCTATTACTTAATGAATTTGCGATTTGTCCAAGTTGATTCTCAATATTTCTAATTATAGCTCATTGACTTTGTAACTGATTTCCCATTTGTAACACCACTTCTTCTTTAGAAAACTTCTTCTCCTTAAATTGTGTATTACTACTGAAACCTAGAGGATAAGTAGATCTATAATTATTATTCCCTTGGTTGTTCCAATTTCCCAATGAGTTTCCTTGATTGTTCCCCATTGCTGATTATTACCACTTGTAGTGTTATTCCAATTTAAGTTGGGATAGTTCTTCCAACAAGGGTTATAATAAATTGAATATGGGTTATTCTGCTTGTTATTTATGGCATTCAAAGTTTCTAATGATGCTTGAGAATCTACCATTTGGCCTAATGAATTCTCTTCAATCATGAAAATTGGTTGAGAAAAAATTATTCCAAATTGGTTTAACTTCCTTGAAATTGTAGTAACTTGATTTTCTAACATAGTGAATGCATCAGATTTTTTAATATTGGCTACTTTCTTTGGATTCACCCTCACAGAAGGCCATTAAAAATTATTGGTAGCCATTTCTTCAATTAAAGCATACGCGTCATGAAAGGGTTTTGACATCAATGAACCACCATCAGCGGCATCGATAATTGATCTAAGAGACCCAACTAATCCATTATAAAAAATTTGAATTATTAGCCAATCTGGTATTGCATGATGTGGACACTTTCTTAAGAGCTCTTTAAATCATTCCCATGCCTCATAAATAGATTCAAAACTGATTAAAATATGTAATATCATTTCTAAGCTCGCAGTTTTTAATGGTGGAAAATATTTAGCAAGGATTTTTTGTGCTAAATCTATCAAAGTTCTGATAATTTCAGATGCTAACGAATTCAAAAACATCTTATTTTTATCCCTCAGTGAGAAAGAAAATAATCTAAGTCTTATGACATCATCTGATACACCATCATATTTAAATGTAGCACACAATTCTAGAAAATTGGCAAGATGTAAATTTGGATCTTCAGTTTGTGATCCCCCAAACTGATTATTTGATATCATTTGGATAATAGCATGTTTAAGCTCAAATGAATTAGCCACTACATTAGGTTTTTGGATACTACAATGAAGTTCATCTACCGTAGGGTTGACATAATCTTGTAAAGGTCTAAACTCTTGATGAATTTTGGCATTTTGATTGTTTTGGTTTTATATTTCTGTAATTTTTTTATATTTTTCAAGATTTTTTATTTTTTTGGTTTTTCTGAGTTTCTTAACAATTTTTTCCAATTCAGAATGGTAGGGCACTAGCCCTTCAGAACCTGAACTATGCATACACAAATATGAAATAAAAATAAAATAAAACACACAAAATAAAATATAATAATTGTTAAAGTTTAAGTAAGACTTTTTAAAAAAAGAAATTTACTTTTAAATCAATTAATTTCCCCGACAATGGTGCAAAAAACTTGATCCCGACTATTTATATGCAACAAGATAACAATGACTTTAATTATAGTTTTCATTTATATTTCCTTACTTTGCAACAGAGCCAAAAACTTGATCCTGAAAAAAATAAGAATTTAACTTTTTAATTTATATGTGCATATATTGAGATACTACGCAAGTATATTTATCGTTATCAAGTAATATAGGACTTTTTTATCAAGATCTAAATATTGAACCCACAGAGAAAATACGTAATATGCACTTTTAAACACAACTTTCTATTCTAAAATCACATTTACTTAAACTACAAATATTTTTGTAATATTAAAATTCAAGTCTTCTTGGTATTTTTGATGTTTTGACATAACAGTAACAATTTAAAAAGATAACTTGAGTTTATGTAAAGGAAAAACACTAAATTTGATAAACATCTTTCTCCTTATCATGAACCAGTAATAAGTATAGGAATTCTGTTGCGGAAGTATGCAAATTGTGTTGTGCCAAATAGGAGCAATTATATTCTTTACCCTTACTAGAGATGCTATAAAGAACATTGGCTAATTTAAATTTTGAATAGTTTTGAAGACTGGCTAGACAGGAAGATACCAGCTCTCACTTTAGAGTTCCCTCGATTCCCTCCACCTGGGGGCTAACATCTCGTATCAGAACCTAAAACAACAAACCAAGTTGGGGGCTTTATCCTGTAACTTTAAAGTCCTCTAACTCTACACCCTTCAATGATAATTTCCCAATTTATTTGCACTAAATCATATGAATTACATTCTCATTCATACAACTTCGTGTGATTCTTTCAAATTGTTGACTGAGACAAAACTAGCCTGGTTCTTACATGTTCTCACAACAAATTTTAACATATGGATAGGCCAAATCATGAAGTAAATGAAGCTCAGGGATTTAAATCATCACAACTTCTTCCAATATTAAAGATCAATACTCTCCACAACTTCCATCCAAACTCTAATTACTTATCATTTTAAGTAGAAAGATAAAGAAAACTACTCATAATCCATGAAGAAAACAAAACCACAATTTAGTTTAAAAGTAGAAATCACTGTCAAACCATTAAGAAGTCTTAATTAAAACCAAAAGTAGCTCAAAATAAAAGATAAAAACTTATCTTAAATCCTCCACCAAACTCTCGAAGTTCATTTGAATCTCTTCTCTTTTACTACACTCTTAACTCTCAAAATAAAACTAAAAACAAAAGGAAAAAGTAATTTTATGGTGCCTGAATCTCTCCAAAAGATTCTCCACGATCTTCTTCTCAAGATTCGAGCACTCCCTTCCTCTTCAAACACACAAATACGTTCCATTAAAGTGCAATATATCAAAAATAGGTATAAAAATGCGTCTAAAACACTATATATTTTAGGTGTATCAGTGACAGAGGCTTCGTAGTAATAACAACTTAAGGGTGATTTCTAGCCTACTAGTTTCAGGTCATAGTTTAGAAGATCGCTAAATATGATTTTTTTAACAACTACTCTTAAGTATATTTCTACTCTTAAGTTAAACTTAACTAGATCAATTAAATAGGTAAAATTAAACATTGATAAAGGTACTTCTCTCTTGTGATTTCCTAGGTAGATTGTGGGTTTTAATACTAAGATATGTAATGTGGTAGTGACAGTAGGAGGAGTCAAAGAGTCTGCTCCTCGGGGCCCTCTTCTATAGGAGGAGTGGAAGAATCCGCTTTAATTTAAGCAGGATTGGAATTGTATTCTTCGACTTTTTTGACCAAATCCAACAACTTAGCTAGGGTCTTCAATTGCTGCAAGACCAGAGCGCATTGTCAACACTATTTTGGGTATTGAGTTGCCCGTTAGAAGCTGTCGGCCGCAGGAATTGAAAACCCGTCGTCTACTTTGGAAGGACGTTTAATTTACACACACACACACACACACACACATACAAATATATGTATATACATCTATATCTATATATACATATACATATATATATATATATATATATATATATATATATATATATATATATATATATATATATATATATATATATAGTTTAGAAAAATATGAAATCAAACTGACTCCATAATTTTTATAGTTTAAATGAAAGAGCGATATACCTCAAATCCTGTATCTATCCCGAAGGATAAACACAAGACTTTAGGGTGAGACTCGATCGAATAAACTAAGAAACATATGACATCTATTTTGTCTGCGAAACAATTTTATTTGCTGACAAGCTCCCTTATTTAATATTAAGAATTAAATATGGTTTACATTAAGTTGGGTTCATAAAAGCTTCCTATAAGGGCAAGCCCCTATAGTTAATTACATCTTAAATGATCGAAGTCACCTAAGAAAACTCTCGATAAAAATCAAGAAATATTATCTTCAAAAAGGTCAAAAGGATAGGACTTTTTAACGAGATTGGACAAAGAGGTGTGAAAGGGGAATTGCTCAAATTTGGAACATTTATTATAGAATCCAAAGGAGGAAGAACTAGGGGATATCACAGATCTGAAGGAGAACCTCGGTGACTTCCCAATCTAACCTATGGTTTGACTTCATTTTTGAGGAGAAATTATTTAAGTGGTTCCTCCTGTCAATTTTTATAATTTATGGCATATATTTGTGTGAAAAGATCACACAAAGAGCCTAGATGATGTGAGGGTTTAGGTCGTAATATACGACAAACTCAGAATTCTAAGATGAGTTAGGGCTTATATTGTATAACAGAGCTACACAAAGGCCTAAAGATGAGTTGATGATTTATGTTGCACTAGGCAAACAACCTCAAAATCCTATGGCTTGGTTGCTTAATACTAAGGAAGAAATGATTTAGCTGATGAAGACATGTTTTGTTGTTGAAGATGGTTGTGCTACTCATAATGCTACCTTCAAGCTCCTTGTCGCGACGAGTTTAAGTTTTCTAATGTGTCAGGTTATGATGTCAAATCAAATGTCCCTATGGTTATAGTTCTTTAAATATTATGGTGGGTGTTAAAGTTGATTAGAGTGACACCGGTTATGATCCTACGGTTCCCTTGTTCCGGCATCACTATTTTTTATTGGATTCACTTAGTCTAGATGAATTTACTAAACTCAAATTAATGAGTTCCATACTTTCATTTAGACCATGGGAAGCCTCGTTAGCAACCATAGGTTACCTCCTTCAAGGGATTTCTGATCATCCAAAAGAGACGTCTTAATTTAGTTGCAATTATTGTTTTGTGATGTTTGTGATTAAATTTTGAGTTATCTTATATTTTGAATTTTGTGGCGGTGAATTTTATCTTAGTTGGTTTTAGTTTTGGGTTTTGCGGCTATCCTAACAGTTTTGGTTTTCATGCAGGGTGACATCGTTGTTTAACATGCAAGTTTGCATTTTTGTTCATACATGCGGGTGAGTAAGTATAGAAACATACTGGAAAGTAAAGTATGGGAAACCAGAAATACAGGTAAAATAAATTACAATAAAAGCGTACCTGGTTGGTCTTTCCGTCATCTTCAACTGAAACTCAAAATGCATGCAAGAGTATTTATATATTAAAAGAATTTTATGTAAAAAGAGGGTGATCTTCCAAATCCTAAATCATATCTTGGTGAGCCCTCATTAATTTGATTAAGGATGATTTTATTAAGTAAAACATACTAAGTTTAGTAGACCTTTGAGGTATCCAAAGGGTCAGGAGAAAGAAGCAGATCCATGCTTCCCTCTCATTACTGGTGAAAAAACTTGAGCTCATTTAAACTTATTGTGTTGTTTAATAATTCATCATGTGAATACCTCCAATGCTCAGTGAACATTGACGTTTCAATTATCCCTAAGAGTAAGGTGATTATCATTTGTCATTTAATTTGAGAATTATGTGGGTGAAGACCCTTAAAGAGGCAAGTTAATGTTATTAAGACACTTAGCCAGTTTTAGTTTTAACTTGGGCTTGTAGTGTTTTAAAGGTGTTCAATTTCTAGTTACATTCACTTTTCTAATCCTCATTCAACCAAATTTGATTTAGCCTAGGTCACTACAAAGCCCTTAAGACCTTGGTGGATATGTTAGTAATTCTTGAAAGAAATTGATTTTTAATTGATAATAATTCATTATCAAAACATTTGAATGTCATTTAAACACCAAATAGGGGTATTAAATTTGTGAGTTATTAACATCCAAAATCATACCCCTACGTCTAGGATCATTTAATTTAATAGTCTTCCAAATTTTAAAAACTTACGAAATTTCAAATTTATCCTTTAATTAAGAAAATTGAGATTAGTTTCTACCAATTAATTTCTTATGTTTCAATCATCTGAACGTGTTAATTAAGATCAAAGATTGCCCATTTCCCCTTCTTGAATTAAGCCTAAATGTTGATTAAGACCAAATTTCAAAAATTATACATTTGTCCCCAGGCTCTATCACTTCCTAATTCATCAAATTTAATTCAAATGACTTTGGAATTTTTATCTTACCTCACTCATGAGTCAATTATGACAACTGAGGAGAAATTTTGATTTTTGAAAATTTAATTTAATTTATATGATTATTTACATGCAAAAATAGGTTTTTTCAAAGAAAATTCAATAACTTGACCAAGCAAAGCCTAATCACTTAATATTTTTACTAGAAGTATACTTAGACCATAGAACTACTTGGACCAAATTTCATGATTTGTTGAGCTTTATTTGAACTATTAGAGTTATTTTAATTTCTGGAGTATTAATTAATTATAATATCTTTTAAATGTGGAAAATTAATTTTTATATTTTTCTTAAATCTCTCCAAGATCAAGAAATCTAGAGAAACAAATGTTACATTTTTTTGGATTTTTCTTTGAATTATTAGAATTATTTTTGTTAGAAATTAAGGGAAATCCATTTTTAGCCTTTAAAAATTATTTTTGAGCTTTAAAATTCAATATCTTCACTTAGAAATTAGGAAAAATATTCCAATTGATCCTAAGGGCTTTGGAAACATTTTCCATGAATTTTATTAATTTTGTGATTTTTAATTAATTTTCATTATTTAAATATTTAAAATATGCTTAAAAATGAAAATTTTACTTTAATTATAATTTTATTTTTAAAATATTATCTAATCACATAGAACTCCTAAAAAATAATTTTATAATTTTTTTATTTATATTTTAATTATTATGATTATTTTAAGTGTTAAAAGAGGCCTTTAACTTAGAAAATTAAATTAAGTTATCATATGAACTCCAAATATTTTGAAATTTTTATGGGGAGTTCTCTGAACTTTACATTGCAGTAGAAAATTAAAATCAAGTCACTTAGATGTTTATTTTTCTCAAATTATTTTTCTTTTGTGTTTTAGGATTTTGTGAAAATTAGGTGTGTTCTTAATGACTTACCTCATGAAAAATTTTTTTCTAGGGTTCTTTGGTCACAGTGAACCTACCAAAATTTTCTTGGATTTTTTTAAGCAATATGATAATTATTATGATAAATTTACGTAAATAATAGACATAAACTTGAAAAATACATATCTCATCATAGGGGTCTCCTCTGACTTTAGAAAAATCAGGGAAGATCGCCTATGATAGAGGCTACAAATGGCCAAAATAACATGCCATGGTGAAATATTTGAATCCATGAAGAATCAAAGTATTCAAGACAGTATTTAATTAATTAAAAATCACACATTCATCAAATAAACTTCAAACCATTTCTACATTGTTCTCCTATGTTCACTGAGCGCTAAGATTTTTTTCTTTTATTTTTATGACTTTTCCATGCAAATTTAGCATTTTTGAAGTTTAGGGAATTAAATAAATCCTAAAATAACCTATTTTTCTACTTAACCACGTCAACCTCGACGACGTCGAATGGGCCACGCATCAAGCTCTGATTCTGCTTGTTTCACCTGGCTGGCGGTGCATTCATGGACCGAAGCATCGTCCAATTCCATCTGATCTGTCCATCTGTGAACTGCTTGATCAGACGGCTAAGGGTCTTTGTCCCCGTCTAATGTGCACCGAGAACCGTCCACCTTCTAACCCTAATTTCTCAGCCTAGACTCAACCAAATTGAGTGTGGGGTTGTTTCTAAAGACACATCTGGCCTAGAGAACACATATATACTGCTACCATGCTATGAAATCAAGTAAATAATCATGGAGAATTGATTTAAGCTCAGGAGAGGGGGAGATTCAATACTTTAGTCCAAGAGGTGAGGCCTCAATTGGATTGCTTCTAAACCTTCGTGTGGACTTCATGAAGCTCCTCCAAGCACCAATTTATGCTCTCCTTGGGTCCAAGTATGAAAGTGATCAAACCTGATTTGTGTGTGGATCAAAGTTAGGGTTAGGGTGGTCTGGTGATGGGGCTTTATGGGGGAACTTCCTCTCTTAGTGTAGGGATGGTGTGGGTGACTTAATTTGATTTTGGTGGAGTTTCTAAGATTTTCTTGTTTCTGCCCTAATTTTCAAGTTCAAAATTAGGGTTGCACTGGGGGAATTAGGGCAAGAGAACAGTGGAGTTGAGCTTCTCTATGTTGTGGGGGGAGTTTATAATCCATTGGAAAAAGTTTTGTTAAGGTTGGTTTCGAGTGCTTCTCTAGCTGTGGGGGATGGCTGCTTAAATAAAGGAGCCATGATGCCTCAATTGGGCTAGTCAGTGGGTTAGCCCAACTGCTTAGGTGGAACGTAGAAGTCCTCAAGCCTCCAATTGGACTAGGACAGCTTGGATGGGCTTAATTGGGTGTTTGACCATTTTTGGCCTTCTCAGGTTGGTGTTTTCTGGTGACCCGGGTGGTGGCTGGCCAAGGTTCGGTCACTTGTTGGCTCAGGGAGGTCAGGGGTGTTTTATTATGATTTACTCCCATATGCAAGAAATGATGGAAGAGATTTTGTGGTTAAGGCCTAAAAATGGGAATGAATCCCTTAATTTAGGGACCCATTGGTCCATATCTTGCTTGAGTGAGCCAAAGGGGTTTAGCTTGGTCAATAGAGTGTGCTTAGTGGTTGTGGAGTCATCAGTTTGGTGGCTTTAAGATGGCTATGTCAATTTTGGTGCATGGGTCAATTTGGGTCCAAATGACCAAAGGTTGGGTTTGGTTTAGGTTAGCCATGACTTTGAGCCCTATTGATTGATCAAAATTGTGTAGATGATTGTTATGAAGATTTTTGGTGAAGGATTGAAATGATTTTGAGTTCAATTGGGGGTTAAATTTGAAGGATTTTGGAATTTTGGTCAATTTGGGCATGTTGGACTAGACTTGGGTCTAGGTTGGGCTAAGTCCAAATTGATTTTTGAAAATTGTCTATAGGAATGTCATGAAGAGTTTTCAACAATAATTGAGTGTCAATTTTGGGATTAAGGTATTAAATTTGGTGGAATTGGGGGCATGGCCAATTTGGGGCAAATTTGGGGATTTTTTGACTTGGGTTAAAATTAAATGCAATTGAGGCTTCACCAAGGCCAATTGAAGGTCAAGTTTGATATTTAGGATTTTAATAAAGAGTTTTCAATGTAAATTATCATAAATTGAGTAGGCTATGGGGTTCAATTTGGTGGGATTAAGTCATAGGGCCAAAATTGGGGGCTTGATTTAGATCAAAATTGGGCTCAAAGCATTGGATAATTAAGCTCATATTTGGTTTAGTTTGGTTTTATGAAAGGTTAATTTTAGTTTAGAATTGAAATTGAGGGAAATTTGGGCCAAATTGATAGACATTTGAGGTGAATTTGGGAAAGTTCGGCCTTTAAAGGCAATTTGGGGGTTCAAAATGGTCAAAGTGGCCAAATTGGGTTCAATTGGAGGGTCTAAATTGGTTTTAGAAACATTTAAAGTGACTTCAAAAGTTTTGGGAAAGTTTATTTTTGTAATTTTGGCAATTTTGGGGGTATTTTGGTAAATTTAGCATTTTTTGTAGTTTTGGGTAATTTGGGTATTTTAAAATGGTTTGAAATGATTTTTGAAAAAAAATTAGATATTTTGGGTGAATTTGGGAATTTTGACCAAATTTAGGGTTTCAATGGCATTTAGGTAATTTGGGTGGATTTAGGGGCAGAAGACCAAGTTGGATATTTTGGTAGAATTGGGGTATCAACCACTCTATATGAGCTATGGACTAATGAAATCTCCATTTTGGTCCTTCATGTACTGGTCTTAGCCAGAATCTAGCCTAGGGTTAGTGGGTTTAATGGACCATCTACATGAGTTTCCCAAAAGATCAATGGATCAAAGTCAAGAAATTTTGGGTTTAGGGTTTCAAGTGATTGTGGGTGAGAGTGAGTGTAGGTGAGTGAACTACCTCAAGACAAACATCTAGGGTGAACCCTAAGGTCAGGCAGTCCTAGATGGACTATCCTTGAGCTCACTCATAGTGACCACACCTACTAAGTACTAGAGGTTAAGACTAATATGTGGAACTTCAAGTTAAGCAAAGAAGAGGGTAGAATTTCTAGTGATGAGGGTTCCTTTTTTAGTTTTCTAGGAATAGCCAACAGGAAAGTCCTATGGTTTGACCCTAGGCTACTAAAGAGTAAAAAATAGACCTCAACCAAAAGTGAGGTCAATAAATGGACCCCAAATAGGTGAGGTGTGCTAGGCAAGCACACCGCGCGTATTAGCGTTGACCGACGAGATCAACAAAAGCAACACTGACTCCTGAGTCAAAAGACCTAGAAGGAGGTGTAGAATTATGTGTGTTATTTGTTTCTGTTGGGGATATAGTAGGTGAATTTTTTATCAAAATTTAGGATTAGGAACTCTCTTTGGGGATTGGAGAGTGTGTTTTTAGTTTTCACATTTTAGCTTTTTACAAAGGATGAGAATCAGCATATAGGTGATGAATTCAAAGATTGAGAGTAGGATGCCATGGTGGGGGTCTTATTCCTATCTCAAAAGGTGTGAGTAGAGAATTGGATGCCTTGGTGTGGGTCTTACACCAATCTCGAAGATGTAGGTAGAAAATTTGATGTTGTGGCGGGGGCCTTACACCAATCTTGATGATGTAGGTTGAGAATTGGATGTTGTGGAGGGGGCCTTACACCAATCTCAAAGATGTAGGTAAAGAATTGGAAGCCGTGGAGGGGGCCTTACACCATTCTCGAAGATGTAGGTAGAGAATTGGAGGACGTGGAGGGGGCCTTATACCAATCTCAAGAGGTTGTGAAAGTGGAAAATAGTGTTTCAGTATTGGCCTCGAGGGTAGGAATGTAGTGCAAAAAGTTTGTGGTGTTAAATTTGTAAATGTGTGTCATGTGAAAAGGTTAACATTGGTGAGAAAGACATGTGGAATTTTGTGGGGTTTTGTGTAGGATATGAAATTCTGCAAGGACATGAAGATAATTAGTGCAAACAAGGATATTCGTGTTGCGCGAGCAAAGAGTAAGAGATCTCAAAATTAAGTGAATCAACTCAACGGATCTATTTTCTTTTCTTGTTGTTTTTATCACATTTAATTATCAAAATATGTTTTCAAATTTTAAAATTTTTTGTTGATTGATTTGTTTTCAAATGAGTAATTTATTTGAATTTTATTATTAGTAAGTTTTTATTATTTTGTACTTTGTTCGTTGTAGTCCCAAACCAACGTATGATTTTGTGGCTTTTATCCATCACACAAGAAGGCCAACAGAACAAATAGATAAAATTCTAAAAGAGATTTCATTAATCTACTCCAATAAGTGTTACAGATTGAGTGCAGGCCAAAGCCTCAAAAAGATACAATATGCTTAATGTATCAAAGTACATCTGGAAAACATCTCATGCTAGGTACAAATCATAAGCTGAGCATTTCTAATATATATCATATATGTTGTGACAAAATGCAATAAAAAGGAATCCTCTGAGTGTCTGTCTCTGGTGGGGTGAGCTCCTGATCGATCTAACCTACTAAGCCATGCTCCAGGACAAAAGTTCCCTTTGCATGTGCTTAGAGGTGCAACCCTCTCATAGCTCATATGACAGTAGTTCTTCCAGTTCTGGGTCCGGTCGGAATCCATATGGCATTTTGTTGTTATCCATCCATCGAAAGATTACAGACACCCTACAACATTGCATCCCTGGAATGCAATGTTTAGTGACGTCTGCTTTGTTTCCTTTAAGAACCTGCACTAAACCTACGGGTAGTGGAATCTCCACGGATTTTTTGAATTCAATGGGGTCGACAACATCTATCTATTTTCCAAACAGAATGTTGCTCTTGCTCATGAAAGAGACCATGCATAAAGCTCTCACAAAGTCATGATGGTCAATGTGCGGGGGTATGTAGTCACCTTCATCATATATGTTGATGATACAAATGTTGGGATTACAATTAGCTAGCAATATGCTTCATTGGACCATTCTCTTGATCATCCATTTTATCATGGGAGGTAATGGGTCCACCTAATCGTGTCTCAGAATCCCAAGAGGATTTCCTTGTCTGTCTTTAGTGAAGTTGTAACAGCAGCATTGTATGGTGATCCTGCCCTTTCCATGCATCTACTTTCGTGGCTCAGAATAGGTTATATCCATCATCAGGCCTGCTCGACCCCTATCTCTTAGATAAACAATGCAGTCGAGAATACTTCTCTCGTCGCTTTTAGATAAAACTCTGGTATATAGCTCCAAGCCTTCTAGTATATTAATGAACCTTCCTTGAACTTCTTCATAGAATTTAAAATCCCTTTTGTTTACTTTACTCATTTTGTAGTATTCTGTCATGCTGATGATTGGCGGCTGTCAAAGATGTTCTCTCATTTAAGTATCAGCGGGAATCCAAGCTGGTGTTGTCCTTGTATGCAGCGGAGCATATGACTCTGTGTCCAACGGGAAATCCGGCTCTGTATCTAACAGGACATATGGTTCCCCCATTAGGTGAAAAATGGTCTAAAATTCATTTTCAGTGGATGCGCACTCCTCCAAAGTACTGTAGAGCTCCAGGTGGACGACATTACAGTCCGGGCACTTCACAAATGCCCCTGTAGTTGATGTACATGTAGGTATCTCGACATTGCATGTCGGGCAACCCATACAAAGAACATCTGAAAGTGGTGGTATCTCCGGCTTTGTAACAAATCTTGACTCATCGCCTTTAGCAGGCAAGCTTGAAGAGGTCTCTCTCATGCCTAGATCGTAAATATTCCCCTCAGGAATAGGGGTGAGCAAATTTTCCTCCTCCTTCTAGCATCTTCTCTCTTCGTGTAAGAAAGCCCTATGCTTCCGGCGGTTAGCATTTCTACACTGAGTTCTTCGTAGCGGTGCATCTGGAAGTCTTTCATCATTGGAAGGGACTAGGCCTCTGGTTGGCATACCTATCATAGACAGTAGGCGACTAGTCCCCTCCATCGGGTCTTGCTGTACTATCAAAATTTTGGACCCAATCACAGATGTTTTGCCAAATAGATAACCCCAGAACAATCAAAATTTCAAAAGTTTAAATCAAGCGATGTCAAGCAATGTCAGGTTGCGTAGTCTGTCTTCAGGTATCTTCCATTGATTGGGAGCATGAGTCTCTCACCACGAAATTCTATTAGCTGGTAGCCTCCTCTTGTGTAGAATTTTTCTACGATAAATGGTCCCTCCCAAGTTGGCTTGAATTTTCCACCTATATTGCAGCGTGCAAGAATGGGTCTTTTGAGCACAAGGACAAGGTCACCAACTTTGAATGTCCTTGGGCGGACAAAATTGTCATGAGCTTGTAACATCTTCTCTTCGTAAAGTTCCAAATGTTGTTGTGCTTCTAATTGTTTTCCCTCAAGACTCTCTAGTTCTTCAAGTCTGGTTTTGCACTTTCTTCAATTGTAAGTTGATTGGCGACAGCGACTCTAAGAGACGGCGTCTGAACTTCTAACAATAGTACGACCTCGGACCCGTACACAAGCATGTAGAGTGTACACTGAGTTGGAGTCTTGAACATTGTCTGGTAGGCCCACAAAGCTTCTAGCAATTTGTTATGCCAATCACTTTTATTTTCATCCACTATTTTCTTTAAAATTTGTACCAACATCTTTTTGAAGGCATCAGCTAAGTCATTTGCCATGGGATAGTAAATTGTAGAATATCTCCAGTCTATCCCATGTCGTTTGACGAAATTATTGATTTTTATACTTTTGAAGGCTGTCCCATTATCAGAAATTATTCTGCGTGGTACTCCAAAACTGTAGATGATTTGACTTTTGAAGAATTGAAGGACATGCTGTGTTGTAACCTCTCATAATGGCACTGCCTCTGCTCATTTGGAAAAGTAATTTATAGAGGCAAGTATAAATTTGTATCCTTTAGAAGACGGAGGTCTATCGGACCTATTATGTCTGTGCCTCAACACTCGAATGGCCACAAGGCGACGGTTGGGTGTAGCACATTTGAAGGTTGGTGCAAGACCACCCCATGCACTTGGCACTGGTGACATCTTCTAGTTGTATCCATGCAATCAGACATCATTGCAGACCAATAATATCCGAGCTTCTTAAACTTCATTTTCATATTTGGCTCTGACTGGTGAGAGCCACACAATCTGACATGTACTTCTTTAATAATATTTTGTGCTTTGGCTTTGCTCAAACATCGTAGCCACATTTGATTGAAAGATCTTCTATAGAGGATGTCACCTAGTAAAGCGTAAGACATAGCCCTTTTTGTAATATGATGTGTCTCAGACTTGTCCTCTGACAGTTTTCCAGTTTGCAAGTATTCTATCAACGACTTGCACCAATCTTTATTAATATCTGCAACCGCAATTATCATTTCTTCTTTTTTCCCAAGCTTGTGTAGAGTGTCAAGGTTGATTTGAGACAAAACCTATCTTCCTTGTACTGTGATATCAATGGAATCCTTTGGGGGACATGCCAGTTACTTAGCAAGTTTTGCTAGAGCGTCGGCACGGGCATTATCACTCTGAGGAATTTGGTAGAAAGTTACAATGGGAATTTGCTCCAGTAGCTTCATTGCGTACCGATGGTATTCTGCTAACCTTGGTTTTAAAATCTTGTACTATCTGACGACTTGCTGGATGATGAGTTGAGAGTCACCGTAGATGGCAATATCTGTTATGACCATCGAGATTGCCAACTCCAATTCAATAATTAAGGCTTCTTACTCGGCTTCATTATTGGTGCATGGCTCTGTTAGATGGTATGAGAACCTCAACATACCCTTGTCTAGCGTGATGAAGATCAAACCGATACTTGCTTTGCCTGGTATATATGTGCCTGCTCCTTTGACTTTTCTTGCTGATGAAGCTCCATTGAAGTACATTTCCCAGCATTGCGTGTTAGATAATTTTATTTACAGTATATGTTCATCTGGTAACTCATCATTAAGTGGGGACCCAGCAGGCAGTGGGTGTGCAGCAAGAAAGTCTACTAAAATCTGTCCCTTGATAGCACAGAGGGGAACAAAAGTTATATCAAATTGCAAAAAAATCATCGACCATCTTGCTAGATGTCCAGAGAGTGTTGGCTGGGTCATCAAATATTACAACGGATTAACTTTCAGAATAAGGGTAATTTTATAAGAAAGCATGTAATGTTTAAGCTTTTAGGAGGCGAAAATCAAAGCTAGACAATGCTTCTCAATATGTCGATACCTTATCTCCATCGGTATTAGGCAGCGACTCAAGTAATATAGTGCATTTTCGTTACCCTTGTCGTTAACTTGGGCTAAGAGGGCTCCAAGAAAGTCATCTAAGGCTGCAGTATAAAGTATTAAGGGTTTCCAAGGGATAGGGGCTGCCAAAGTAGGAGGTGTTATTAAATATTATTTAACATCCTCAAATGCCTGCTGGCATTTCTCTTTCCAAACAAATTTGGCGTCCTTTTTAATTAATGCCGAGAAAGGCTGACATCTACCTAAGATATTATAAATAAAGCATCTTAGGTACGCGAACTTCCCTTGGAAGAAACATAGTTGTTTCAAAGTTTTGGGAGGAAGCATTTCTAAGATAGTTTTAATCTTATTCCGGTCAATCTCAATTCCCCAATGATGGACAACAAATCTTAGAATTTTCCCAGAGGTAACGCCAAAGGCGCACTTTGAGGGATTCATCTTAAGGTCATATCGTCATAATCGTTCGAACACGGTCCTCAAATCGTAAAGATGGTTTATCTTTTGTTTACTTTTGATGACCAAATCATCCACGTAGCATTCCATTTGATTGTGAATGAGATCATAAAAAAATCTTTATCATAGCTCGTTGGTATGTCACTCCAACGTTCTTCAACCCAAACAACGTCTTTGTGTAGCAGAAAATTCCAATATGCATTCTTAAGGCTGTAAGTGCCGCATCTTTGGGACCACTTGATTTGATTGTATCCCGATGATCCATCCATGAAGGAGAAAATTTCATGTGTTGAAGAGATATTCACTATCATTTCTGGTATTGGTAACGAAAATTCATCCTTTGGACATGCTTTGTTAAAATCCCTGAAGTCGACACATACACGTATTTGTCCATTCTTCTTTTTAACTGACACAATGTTGGCTAACCACATAGGGTACTGTTCTTTTTTAATAAAGTTGGGCAATGCTTGCTGCTCTATTTTGAAGCACATTTTTCTAGGAGCTTGTTTCACTGGGGTTATATCTTTGTCTACTTTGAGTTTATGAATTGCAACCTCTGCTGATAATCCTGGCATTTCATCATAACTTTATGTGAAACAATCTTTGAACTCTTTTAACAGTTTAATCAACTCTAAAGATTCTTCATCGTTGAACTTATAAATGTAGGTTGTGGTTGTTCTTCAGTCCCGGGGTTAATTTCCTTCAGTTCATGAACCATTGATTTAATTTCCTCCTCAAATTCTAATGGAACATCTTCTATTTGCTTATCAGTAGAGTCATCCTCCATATTGTGGCAATCCTCTCTTGATTCACTAAAAACAACCATGCAAAATTCTGAATCATCGACTGGTCCAGCTGTACCAAATCTGAGACCCTCTTTTGAGTTGCGAGTTTGACTTTTAACATTCCATAATTTTTTAGAAAGCTGTAATTTATCTTTTGATATTTTTTTGACAAATGTCTCTGTTTAATTAACTTTTGTATACAAGGTGAAAATTAACCAAAAGGCAATTCCATTAATTTATTAGGATCATCATCCAAGTTTACATGATTTTCAAGATTAGTAGAAGTAAAAGCACGATAAAACTTGATTGGCTTTGAACCAGTGCTACAGACTTCCTTGACCTCTAAACTCTCAAATTTTTTAGGGAGAATCAGAGTAAGGGTCATGACGTTCACGTAGTGGTTTATTTGATCATATATTGTCTCATATTAACTTTTCTCCTTATGTTCCAAGGATATCTCGTACTGAGGTTTCTTCTTTTTTGTCAACATTATTTCATCTTCAGAACTTTCTTCATCATCAATGTTGATGTCGATCTAGTCTGTTCAACAATTGAGTTGGCTCTTCCTCGTCCACGTCCCGGCCTTGACCGTAGGTTTGTGAACTAAAAGAACCCAACTTGTTGCAAGAAAGTGGTGGAAAATTGCTGAAGCAGAGTTGAATGGCTTCTTCTTTGTAATTCTTCTGAATCTTCTCATTTATTTGTCACAATTTCACGAGAGAAGAAAATTTTCTTTGGAGGCGCGTAGTAGGCGGAATCTTCATGAATTGAAAACGATTGGAGATCTCCCTTGATGCAATGTTCTTGCCCATCCTTGTAGTACTTAATGTACTGGTGTAGAGACGATGGAACCATGTTGTGTTCATGAATCCACGATCGACCAAGTAGAGCATTGAAAGAGGTATCTACATCGATGATATAGAATTTAGCGGTTGTTACTAGTTCTCCAACCTTCATAAGTAATTTATTTGATCCAAGGCTCTCTTTCCCTTTTAGTTGAATCTTCTGAACGTCATTCTATCGATCGTAAGTTCCTGGGCTTCAATGTCTAAATAGGCCAATGTCCGTAGACTCATCAAGTTGAGGGATGCTCCAGAATCTACTAAAATTCTGAACAATATAAATCTGTCGATGTTAACAGAAATGTAGAGTGGATGATTATGGTAGGCGGTACTGAGTAACAAGTCTTCATCTGTGAAGGTTACCCCAAACTGTTCTTTCAACGAGCAAAATTTATCGAAGGATGTGCTGGCCAACTGGGCTAAGCAAATCTCTAGGTCAAGAAAAGCTGTAACCAAAGATTTTCTCATCTCCTTAGATAGGATCAGAGCATCGTAGATGCTTAATATGGCTGACAACTTGCTAAGATGAGCTAGCACGTTGTAATCCACTTTGTATGATCTTCCAATTTTCTCTTGGTTATGTGATTCTACCACTAGCGGAGGTGGAGGTAGTTCTTCTCGAGTTACTATTATCTTTCCTTTATCTATTAGAGCTGCTCTCGAGACCGCTCCTTAAATTCACCTTTGCAATTTCTTCTTCTTGAGATATCATTGTTGAATCTTTTGATGATTTTTCTTTTTCAAAAAGATCTAAGTTGATGGAAAGCGGTGTGTCGTGGCGCTCGAGGAATGGTTCTTCACTCCCGGCGCTATCATAGGCGGTATTATCGATGTCTTATTAGTATGGTTAATGAGTTTGTCGGACTCAAGTACGATTTGAGGATCATTTTAGGAATCGAGATTGAGGCTAGATTGGTCAAAGTCAGTTACATTATCACTATAAATAATTAAAATGTAATCAAAATCGTAATCATTATATTCGTAAGACCCCAGAGAGGTAAAAAGATAATCATACAAGGTCAGGGGTTCGAGGATTTTCTTCCCCGAATCTGAGACAATTAATCTAGCAGAGGCAGCCCTTATCCTTCATCTTGTGCTATCAATCTTTGTGGTGGTATTCTTCTTCTTCTTTGTCTTTGACGATGACGGATCTCCTGGTGAAATTTTCATCTCGGGTTTGGTAGGCTGAAAACTCTGAACGGTGGCTTGCCTTGATGCATCCTGGATCTGGTTCAGTATTTTCTTGAGTTTATTTCAATTTGTACTCCATCCATATTTTCCAGTACATGGGTCGATCAGAGAGATTGTCTCAGCCAAAATCATATTTATAGAACCTCTTTCAGGTTCTTTTAAATATTTTTTCGAGATTGTTATATTCCCTTCTTTAAGATTTTTCTCGAGCCAATCTTTAAAGATGAAACATTCCTCTATAGTGTGTCCAAGTAATCTGTGATACGTTCAATAATTTGGTTGATCTTTCTTGTCAACCTCTTTGAGTTTCTTTGGATCTGGTAATCTTAATTTAGGCTTCTTCATCAGACTTCTGAACTTCCTGGGTACTACTTCATATTTGAAGGAGTACACCACCTTCCTACATTCTGCAATGGTCATTTTCTTATTCTCTGTTCGGTATGATCCTCCTTGAGATAATTGCTCAATAAACTGACCATACTATTGTGTTTGTTGTTGAATGTGTTGTGATGACAACTGAAGAAAATTTTCTGCATGTATCTTCATTGGTTGTTTTCCTTTATCGATAGTTGTCATTGTTCCTGACTTCTTTTCAAATACTCTGGTTGCCTTGGATTTCTTGTGAGAATCCATATATTTGATTTCTTATTGAAGACTGTTGGCTTTGTTGGGTAGCTTCTTGAAGGATTTAATGGTGAGTCCCTTGAGCATGAAAGCTACTGGCCCATGAATGATTTTGAGTAAGATCTCAATCACGTGATGTTCCTGTAGCTGAGATTCACATTTCATGTTAAGGTTTCTCCACCTCAAAATATAGTCCACTAAAGTCTTGTTGGGCTTTTGTTTTTCCATCATGAGATCTCTAATAGACACGTGATGTTGCGCTCTGACAAATCTTTTCATCAACAATTATTATAATTAGGCAAACTTCTTATCTGATTCGTTGGGTAGATCGACATACCAATCAAAAGCGATTCCTGACAGGTTGCTGACAAACTGACGGAAAATTAATGCTTCATTACCTCTTGTGTTGCCACAACTGGCTCAAAAATGTGCTATGTGCTATTTGGGATTTCCAGTCCCATCAAATATCTTAAATTTTGGCGGCACAAAACCTTTAAGGAAGGGTACAACATCGAACTTTTTCAGGTAAGGTCTACCTTTTAGAATCAATGCACTGTCATTAGATTGGGTTAAGGCCTCCCAAACTTGTTCAACCATTTGCTTAAATTCCTTCTCTAGCATGGCGCTCGATGGAGAATCCTTCTTTTGTTGCTCATTTATGTTTGTTGAGGCAACTTCTCTCCTTTCATCTGTGATATGTATAATCTTTGGTTAATTGATTTTTGGGAGGCTAACTGTGGTACTTGAGATTGTCCTTGAACTGTGGCTATAACGGTCATCGCTGCGGCCATCTCTTCCATCCTTTTCTCTAGTTGGCTAACTTACTCATCCCTTAACAAGATAGCCCTATGCAGCTCATCTACACCGTTCTCTTTGACGAGAGGCTGAGCATCGCACGCAGATGCAACGAACCTGGTCTCAATGACATGGATATCCATGAAATCTTTCTTGAGGTAATCAATGAAGTCAAAATCGTCATCGTCATCATCAATGAAAACTCCATGTTCTCGGGCTAATTCATAAATCTTAACCCTAAGCTATTTAACCTTTTATTCAGTTATAATCTCTCAGATTGTCTTAAGACCTGTAGGGCTCTGTTGGACCTCCTCTACTTGTTCCTCTATCTCGCTGGCAATTATTGCGACAATGTCAGATACTTCAGACTCTGGCTTCATTCCGTGATCTTGCTCTGCGGGCTTACTGGACTATATCGGTACAATGACCTTGGGTATCCACATCTTTTTCTTTGACGGTGATGTCTTAAGACAGAGTGTCTCGATAGGAACATAAGTATGTCAAGGAAAGGTATGCTCCCCATGTTGCAGACCAGATAAAGTACTGGACAATCGTTTCATTTTTTCCTTTAAAACCTTAAGAACATCTTTATAGTGAGTGATTGGTAGAATTCTCTGACTCATACACGACTTAACTGGTCGACGGCCTGCATGTCTAGTGACGGTAGAATTGGTAGTAATGGTGGTTGTATCAACTTTGCTTCCCAAGCGGAACCAGATAGGAATGCGAGTAGGTAAAGCTTCAATTGACTTCTAGGAGCGTTTGGTAGATCTGACATTCTTTAAAATTTCTTTCTTCATGCGAGGGGATACAGCACGTCCCACTCGTTCGAGTAACTCACTAACTGAACAACCTTCCTTGGCAGTTAGTCTCTGAAAAACTGAACTGACTCGGGTAATCGGAGTAGGCTTTTTCCTCTCTTGACTATGTCCATGAAGTGACGGTAAAGCATCGGCGATCTTTTGGATACTTTTGTACCCATTGGTATACATTAAGGGATGGAACCTACTCCATCGCAGAAGTGGATAGGTCTCTGGTAATCCTGACTAGTCCTGATGAGGATCTTCATCAACAGGTACTTCTTTAGGATTTTGGGCTTTAGTAGACCTCCGAACATTCCTATTACGGTTTCTCCTTTGGGTTCGGGTTAACTATGCAGTCCTCGAACTTGATCTTATTTCAAATACTGAGGGCGAGACAACTAACCCTTCAGCGGGTCTTCAACAATCATAACTTCCTTTCCCTTAGAAGAAGCGGGAAGAACGGACTCGGTAGGTGCTAATTCGGTAATAGTCTTGACCTTCTTACAAGAAGGAAAATCTTGAAGGTGATTCAGATTAAACTCGACAGACGGCTTCTAAACCTATAGAGCGACAACTTTCATTACAACAAATGGGGCTTTCCCGAGAATGACAACGAGATCTTCAAATCTGACTTCGAACTTGATGGTGGGAGCGACATTGCGGGTATTGCGGCTTGTCGGTAGGTCGCAGGAAAAAGTGAGCGTTGGGCACGCCATTGCAGCAGCTTTAAAAGAGAAAGCTGTGGGGGTTAGCTATTTGGCCAATACTTTGTCATCTTAGTGTGAGCACCAAAAATTAACAGAGGTCGATCCGCAGACCGGGTAAGTTTTTATTTAATTTGTAGAGATTTTAAAATTTTAGTAAAAAAAGTTTATCTGTAGAAAAATTTAATTAATATAAGGAGAATTAAAGAGAATGCGCAGAACAACATAATTCAATTTAATTTACAAAACAGTAAATCAAACTCGAAAGGGCAAAAGTGAAGTTCAGGACCAAGTGTGGGACCAACTTAACTACACAAAATGTCCAGGCGAAACTAGTCCACCAACACACCTATTACAGGTCCGACCCCACATGAAGATTAAAAAGTCCTTAATGGCCTCCCGAACCTCCCTGTTTGAAGGTGATTGAACAGGCGGTCCTGAAGTCCAAAGAGTTGACTTTACTTTCCCAAGATAGAAATGGATAAAGCATGCCAACGAAAGAAGGGTAATTTAATTCATGAGGGACATGAACACATTACCAATGTATGAAAATAATATTTCTTGATTTAAATGGACAGAAAAGTTATTCCCCAGCGGAGTCGCCAGAA
The DNA here is from genome assembly GCA_003013225.1 of Phalaenopsis aphrodite. NCBI lineage: Eukaryota > Viridiplantae > Streptophyta > Magnoliopsida > Asparagales > Orchidaceae > Phalaenopsis > Phalaenopsis aphrodite. The sequence continues at coordinate 1,637,522 of NEWO01000107.1, read as the reverse complement.
GCTGTCGGCACTATTTTGGGTGTGGAGTTGCCCGTTGGAAGCTGTCGGTCACCGGAATTGAAATCTAGTCGCCCGTTTTGGAAGAACGTTTAATTTGCATATATATATATATATATATANCATATATATATATATATATATAGTTTAGAAAAATATGAAATCAAACTGACCTTATAATTTTCATAGTTTAAATAAAAAAGAGCGTTATACCTCAAATCTTGTATCTATCCCGAAGGAGAAACACACGACTTGGGAGTGTGGCTCGATCAAATAAACTAAAAAACATATGATATCCATTTGGTCTGCGAAACCATTTTATTTGCCGACAAGCTCCCTATTTAATACAAAGAATTAAATAGGGATTATATTAAGCTGGGTTCAAAAAAGCATCATATAAGAGCAAGCCCCTATAGTTAATTACATCTTAAATAACCGAAGTCGCCTAAGAAAACTCTCGATAAAAATCAGGAAATATTATCTTCAAAGAGGTCAAAAGGATAGGACTTTCCAACAAGATCGGACAAAGAGGTGAGAAAGGGGAATGGTTCAAATTTAGAATATTTATTGTAGAATCCAAAGGAGGAAGAACTTGGGGATGTCATAGATCCGAAGGAGAACCTTGGTGACTTCCCAATCTATCCTATGGTTTGGCTTCAGTTTTGAGGAGAAATTATTTAAGTGGTTCATCTTGTCAATTTTATTAATTTAGGACTTACATTTGTATGAAACGATCACATAAATAGCTTGGAAGATGTAAGGGTTTAGGTCGTAACGGACGACAACCTCAGAATCCTAAGACGAGTTAAGGCTTATATTGTATAGCAGAGCTACACAAATACCTAAAGATGAGTTGAGGATTTATGTTGTACTAGGCAGACAACCTCGAAATCATATGGCTTGGTTGTTTAATTCTAAGGAAGGAATGATTTAGCTGATGAAGACATGTTTTGATGTTGAAAATGGTCGTGCTGCCCACAATGCTAGCTCATGCTCCTTGTCGTGGCGAGTTTAAGTTTTTTAATGTGTCAGGTTATGATGTCAAATGAGATGTCCCTATGGTTATAGTTCGTTAAATATTATGGGGGATGTTGAAGTTGATTAGAGCGACACCAGTTATGATCATGTAGTTCCCTCGATCAGACACCACTATTTTCTATTGGATTCACTTAGTTCAGATGAATTTACTAAACTCAACTTAATGAGTTCCATACTTTCATTTAGACCATGGGAAGTCTTGTTAGCAACCATAGGTTACCTCCTCCGAGAGATTCCCGATCATCCGATAGAGACGTCTTAATTTAGTTGCAATTATTGTTTTGTGATGTTTGTGATTAAATTTTGAGTTGTCTTATATTTTGAATGTCGTGGTAGTGAATTTAATCTTGATTGGTTTTAGTTTTGGTTTTGGGTTTTGCGGCTATCCTAGCAGTTTTGGTTTTCATGCAGGTTGACATCATTGTTAACATGCAAGTTTGTGTTTTTGTTCATACATGCAGGTGAGTAAGTATAGTAACATATTGGAAAGTAAAGTACGGGAAATCAGAAATGAAGGTAAAATAAATTACAATAAAAGCGTACTTGGATGGTCTTCTCGTCATCTTCAACTGAAACTCAAAATGCAAGCAAGAGTATTTATATATTAAAAGAATTTTACTTAAAGCGGGGAAATAAGGTTCTAGTGATCTACCAAATCCTAAATGATATCTTGGTGAGCCCTCATTAATTCAATTAAGGATGATTTTATTTAGCCAAACATACTAAGTTTATTAGACCTCCAAGGTATCCAAAAAGTAAGGAGAAAGAAGCAGATTCATGCTTCCCTCTCACCGCCTGGTGAAAAACCTCGAGCTCATTTAAACTTATTGTGTTGCTTAATAATTTATTCTGTGATTACTTCCAATGCTCAGTGAACATTGACGTTTCAATTATCCCTAAGAGTAAGGTGATTATCATTTGTCATTTAATTTGAGAATTATGTGGGTGAAGACCCTTAAAGAGGCATGTTAATGTTATTAAGACACTTCGCCAATTTTTGTTTTAACTTGGGCTTGTAGTATTTTAAAGGTGTTCCATTTCTAGTTACATTCACTTTTCTAATCCTTATTCAACCAAATTTGATTTAGCATAAGTCACTACCAAGCCCTTAAGACCTTGGTGGATATATTAGTAAGTTTTGAGAGAAATTGAATTTAAAGTGATAATAATTCATTATCAAAACATTTGAATTTCATTTAAACACTAAATAGGGGTATTAAATTATTGAGTTATTAACATCCAAAATCATACCCTTAAGTCTAAGATCGTTTAATTTAATAGTCTTCCAAATTTTAATAACTTAGGAAATTTAAAAATTATCCTTTAATTAAGAAAAGTGAGATTGGTTTCTACCAATTAATTCATTATGTTTCAATCATCTGAATATGTTAATTAAGATCAAAGATTGCCCATTTCCACTTCTTGAGTTAAGCCTAAATGTTGCTCAAGACTAAATTTCCAAAATTATACATTTGCCCCTGAGGCTCTTTCACTTCGTAATTCATCAAATTTAATTTAAATGACTTCGAAGTTTTTATCCTACCCCCCTCATGAGTCAATTAAGTCATCAGAGGAGAAAATGTGATTTTTCAGAATTTAATTTATTTTATATGATTATTTACATGCAAACATAGGATTTTTCAAAGAAAAATCAATAGCTTGACCAAGAAAAATTCTAATCACTTCATATTCTTACTAGAGGTATACCTAGACCATAGAACCACTTAGACCAAATTTCATGATTTTTTTAGTTTTATTTAAATTATTAGAATTATTTTAATTTCTGGAGTATTAATTAATTATAAAATATTTTAAATGTGGAAAATTAATTTTTATATTTTTCATAAATCACTCCAAGGTAAAAAAATCTAGATAAACAAATGTTGCATTTTTTCGAATTTTTCTTTGAATTATTTTAGTGAGAAATTAAGAAAAATCCATTTTTAGCCTTTAAAAATTATTTTTGAGCTTTAAAATTCAATATCTTCACTTAGGAAATTAGAAAAAATATTCCGATTGCTTTTAAGGGCTTATAAAACAATTTAAAATATTTCCATAAATTTTATTAATTTTGTGATTTTTTTTTAATTTTGTGATTTTTATTAATTTCCCATTACTTAAATATTTAAAATATGCTTAAAAAAGAAATTTTTACTTTAATTAAAATTTTAGTTTTAGAAAATTTCTCTGATCACAAAGAACTCCCAATATTAATTTTATAATTTTTTTAGTTATATTTTAATTATTATGATTATTTTCAGTGTTAAAAGAGGCCTTTAACTTAGAAAATTAAATTAGGTTATCAACTCAACTCCAAATGTTTTAAAATTTTTATGGGGAGTCCTTTGAACTATATATTACAGTGAAAAATTAAAATCAAGTCATTTAGATGTTCATTTTTCCCAAATTAATTTCCTTTGTGTTTTAAGATGTTGTGAAAATTAGGTGTGTTCTTAATGACTTAGCTTATGACAAATTTTTTTTCTAAGGTTCTCTACTCATAGTGAAACTACCAAAATTTTATTGGATTTTTTTAAGCAACATGCTAATTATTATGATTAATTTATGCAAATAATAGACATAAACTTGAAAAATACATATCTCCTCATAGGTGTCTCCTTTAACTTTGGGAAAACCAGGGAAGATCCCCTATGACAGAGGCTACAAATGACCCAAATAGCATGTCATGGTGAAATATTTGAATGCATGGAGAATCAAAGTACTCAAGATAATATTTAATTAATTAAAAATCACACATGCATCAAATAAACTTTAAACCCTTTCCACATTATTCTCCTCTGTTCACTAAGCACTAGGATATTTTATTTTTATTTTTATGATTTTTCCATGCAAAGTTATGCATTTTTGAAGTTTAGGGAATTAAATAAATCCTAAAATATCCTTTTTTTTTACTTAACCACGTCATCCTCGACGGCGTCAAACGGACCACGCGTCGAGCTCTGATTCAGCGCGTTTCACCTAGTTGGCGGCGCATTCTCAGACCGAAGTGTCGTCCGACTCCATCTTATCTGTCCATCCACGAACCACACGATCCGACGGTTGAGGGTCTTCGTCCCCGACTGGTGTGCACCGAGAACCGACAACCTTCTAACCATAATTTCTTAGCCTAGGCTCTTTTGGGAGGTGACAAGTGGTATCAGAGCAGATTACTGTCTGTCATGTGTGTGGACTCTCCATGGTCCAGTGGGACCCTCGGTGGAGCCGATCCGTGACGAGGGCGTCACGTGATTGGGTGGAGGAGAATGTCACGGACAAATAGTCCCACATTGGCTAGGTGTAGGGCCGAAAAGCAGTATTTAAGTCCTGGGCTACCCACCACCCATAAGGGCTCTACTGGGAGGTGACAAGTGGTATCAGAGCAGATTACTGCCTGTCAGGTGTGTGGACTCTCCATGGTCCAGTGGGACCCTCGGTGGAGCCGATCCGTGATGAGGGCGTCACGTGATTGGGTGGAGGAGAATGTCACGGACAAATAGTCCCACATTGGCTAGGTGTAGGGCCGAAAAGCAGTATTTAAGTCCTGGGCTACCCACCACCCATAAGGGCTCTACTCAACAAAATTGAGTGTGGTTTGTTTCTAAAGATGCATCTGACCTAGAGGAACACATCTATATGGCTAGCATGCTATGAAATCAAGTAAATAAGCATGGAGAATTGATTTAAGCTCGGGAGAGGGGGAGATTCAATACCTTAGTCCAAGAAGTGAGACCTCAATTGGATTGCTTCTAAACCTTCGTGTGGACTTCACAAAGCTCCTCCAAGCACCAATTTAAGCTCTCCTTGGGTCCAAGTATGAAAGTGATCAAAACTGATTTAGTTGTTGATCAAAGTCAGGGTTAGGGTGGTCTGGTGATAAAACTCACCAGACCAGTGGAGCTTAGCTTCTCCACGAAGGTTCCATTCCTCTCTCAGTGTAGGGATGGTGTGGGTGAGTTTAATTTGATTTTGGTGGAGTTTTTGAGAGTGTCTTATTTCTACCTTAATTTTCAAGTTCAAAATTAGGGTTTCATAGGGGGAATTAGGACAAGAGGACAGTGGAGCTTAGCTTCTCTATGTTGTGGGGGAGTTTAGCATCAATTGGACAGAGTTTTGTTAAGGTTGGTTTCGGGCGCATCTCAAGCCGTAAAGGATGGCTGCTTAAATAGTGGAGCCATCACGCTTCAAATGGGCTAGCCAGTGGGTTAGCCCAACTGCTTTGGTGGAGGGAAGAATGACCTCAAGCCTCCAATTAGATTGGGACAGCTTGGATGGGCTTAATTGAGTGTTTAACCATTTTTGGCCTTCTCAGGTTGGTGTTTTCTGGCAACCAAGGTGGTGGCTGGCCAAGGTTTAGTCACTTCTTGACTCAGGGAGGTCAGGGGGTTTTTAATTATGATTTACTCCCATAGGCAAGCAATGATGGAAGATATTTTGTGGTTAAGTCCTAAAAATCAGAATGAATCCCTTAATTTAGAGAGCCATTACTCCATAGCTTGCTTGAGTAGGCCAAAATGGTTTAGCCTGGTCAATAGAGTGTGCTTAGTGGCTGTGGAGTCATCAATTTGGTGGCTTTAAGATGGCTAGGTCAATTTTGGTGTATGGGTTCAATTTGGGTCCAAATGACCAAAGGTTGGGTTTGGGTTACGCTAGCCATGACTTTGAGCCAATTGATTTATCAGCATTATGGAGATGATTGTTATGAAGATTTTTGGTGAATGATTGAAATGATTTTGAGTTCAATTGGGGGTTCAATTTGAAGGATTTTGGAATTTTGGTCAATTTGGGCATGTTGGACTAAACTTGGGTCTAGGTTGGGCGAATTCCAAATTGATTGTTGAAAAAAGTCTATAGTGATGTCATGAAAAGAGTTTTTAATTTTGGGGTTAGGGTATTAAATTTGGTGGAATTTGGGGGCATGGCCAATTTGGGGCAAATTTGGGGATTTTTTGAACTTGGGTTAAAATTGAATGCAATTGAGGCTTTACCAAGGCCAATTAAAGGTCAAGTTTGATGCGTAGGATTGTTATGAAGAGTTTTGAACATAAATTGTCGCAAATTGAGTAGGCTATGGGATTCAATTTGGTGGGATTAAGTTATACGACCAAAATTAGGGGCTTGACTAAGATCAAAATTGGGCTCAAAGCATGGGCCAATTATATTTGGTTTAGGTTGGTCATATGAAAGGTGAATTTGAGTTTAGAATTGAAATTGAGGGAAATTTGGGCCAAATTGATGGACATTTGAGGTGAATTTGGGAAAGTTGGGCCTTTAAAGGTAATTTGGGGGTTTTGGTCAAAATGGTCAAATTGGCCAAATTGGGTTCAATTGAAGGGTCCAAATTGGTTTTAGAAACATTTAAAATGACTTTGGAAGTTTTGGGTGCTAAGGGTATTTTTGTAATTTTGGCAATTTTGTGGGTATTTTGGTAAATTTGGCATTTTTTGTACTTTTGGGTAAGTTGTTATTTCGAAATGGTTTGAAATGATTTTTGAAAAAAATTAGATATTTTGGGTGAATTTGGAAATTTTATCCAAATTCAGGGTTTCAATGGCATTTAGGTAATTTGGGTGGATTTGGGGGCAAAAGGCCAAGTTGGATATTTTGGTAGAATTGGGGTACCAACTACCCTATATGAGCTATGAATCAATGAAATCCCCATTTACGTCCTCCATGTACTGGTCTTAGCCAGACCCTAGCCTAGGGCTAGTGGGTTTAGGGGACCATCTACAAGAGACTCCCAAAAGATTAAGGGATCAAACTCAAGAAATTTTGGGTTTGTGGTTGTGAGTGATTGTGGGTGAGAGTCAATGTAGGTGAGTGAACTACCTCCAGACCAACATCCAGGGTCAACCCTAAGGTCAGACAATCCTAGGGGGACTCTTTTTGAGCTCCCTCATAGTGACCCCACCTACTAAGTGCTAGAGGTTAAGACCAATATATAAAACTTCAAGTTGAGCAAAGAAGGGGGTAGAATTTCTAATTGTGAGGGTTCCTTTTCTAGTTTTCTAGGAATAGTCAACAGGAAATTCCTATAGCTATACCATAGGCTACTAAAGAGGAAAAACTAAGCCTCAATCAAAAGTGAGGTCAACACTCACAAAAACGAGCCTTCTTTCAACCTTGGGCCATTGTGGCATGTGTTAATATTGGTTTGAATCTCACATTTCTAACATCTTCCTCTGGAATCAAGTAAAGAACAAGAAGAGGCTCTTGTTCTGCCCCTACCTTATATGTAGAAGAGATTGTGAAGTCGTTTGAGGATTCTGGGAGCTGGCGAACTGTGCCAAAAATATCCTTTTGAAGTCAGCAAATGAGAAGATTACTCTTGGCAACAATCCATTGAGCCACCTAAGGACTAACTCCCTCAGCATTGCGAAGAAAAGGCAGCACTTCAGTGCTGCCTTGATCTTCAGCAAGCAGACGGTCGACTCGAAGAAAGCCATATGACCGACCAACCGATCAGTCAGACCCTTATATGATTCCAAAGCAGAGATTTGTAATAATCCTAGTGGCTCAACTTTAGAAATCAATCAATAGAATGCATTTTTTGGCTAGTGGGGCACCTCAATGTGCTTCAATCACTGTCTATCTATTGTTGTCAACTCAACACTATTAAAGAACTGAGAATCTCATTCCCTTTCCACAAGTAATGGTGCCCTTTGGCAGTTGGGTGTAGGCCCTTTGTCTCAGGGTTTCTGCTCCCTTTCCCAAGCCAATGTCACTCTAAGGGTATCCATCATTTGGTCTTTCAACTTTTAGATTTTGCTGCAACACAAACTCACTCGTGCACTCCATGTTACAGGTGTCTCCATTGGGTGTTCTTTTCTGTGTGTTACTTCTCTTCTTACCTTATATTTTATAATATTGAATGCAAATTTGTACGTGAATTATATCCAAATAATAGAGCATAAGACATGAAAGAGAGAAGTATACAACAATAAACTGTAATATGTGCCCTTCTTTGGCTTCTCAGACCTAATTTATTCATAAAATGAATCTTATTTTTAGGTGAGAGGGTATACTATCTAAAGTTACTTATTTGACTTTGCTTTGGTGGTGACGATAGAAGGGTGTTTCTAATATTATATATATATGGCTTGTAGTCCATATTACAAGTCATCTAGGCTGCGGGTCGCCTCGACTGCGGGCTGTCCTGCTGGACGTCACGATCGTTGATTATCTTATTTTTGGGTCATACTGAGACATTTAGTCTGACATATTTTTGACATATGATATGTCATATCTTCACCTTAATGTTCTGATACAAGTTTCTCCTTTTCAAGAAATTATAACTCTCCAACTAACTCAAGCCCGCAATTTCAATTAAAGTTCAGTTCCAAATTAGTGCCAAGGATTTGCATCGCTTTGACAAATTGATGTACATCAATGGTGGGCCATGACAAGGAGGTCATTTTCATGAGAAAAGTTAAAGACAGCCGTTGTATGGTCCACAAAGGGACGGTGAGCATAACCCTTCCGTTACACCATTCCCAATCCTACCATCCATTTCTGATGGCCACGTTCAATCTGAACCGTCAAAAGTTTAATAAACGACTGGGATAGATCAAGCACAGAGTGGTTAATATTTAGTGGCATTTACATTCATGCCACCAAATTCTCATGTATTTCCATATTATCAACGATACTTTCAAACTTATATTCATAACACTCAAAATTTCAATATCATATGAAATATATCACTATTAATGACTTTTTAAAAGGGAAAAAACATCCTTTTGTGATAGGTTTAAGCAGGGTTGTGAAAAAAAACTCATTGTTCGCGAACAGCTTGTGTTCGACTAGTTAAGTAGCTCGTGTTCGGTTTGTTCGTTAAGTAAATGAGCCGAACACGAACAAATTTTAAAGCTCGAATTATAAACGAGTCGAACACGAATAACTCTTAGTTCGCTCGTGTTCGGCTCATTTTAGCTCGAAATAAAAAAAATAATATAATTATTTAATATATATATATATATATATATATATATATATATATATATATATATATATATATATATATATATATATATATATATATATATATCATAATTGCTCGTGTGGTAATGTGGTTATGTGTCTTGTTTTGCATATATTTTGTCCATGCGAATCCAGCACTCTACATATATTTTTCAGTTTAATTTTAACGAATCAATTTCTAGTCGAACACGAACACTAATATTTAAATCGAGCCGAACACGAACGCACTGTTCACGAGCCGGTTTCAAACACAAGCCAATTTCGAACACGAGCAATTTCAAACGAGCCGAACACGAGCCAAGCTTGAGCTCGCTCAAGCTCGGCTCATTTACAGCCCAAGGTTTAAGACACCAAAATACAATAAATGTAAATATCTAAATAAATACATAAGAATTTATGGTATTTATGTAAATTTATCTAATATTTCTTTAAAAATAATATTAAAATTCCGAGACTATATTACATTTATACCGAACTTATGCTTCTATATTTAATATTAATGAAAAAAAAAAGAAACATTTATGATCCCATGGAGGTCATGAATAAATGCACCAGGAATCATCAATAAATGAAAATAGGCAGGGCCTGAGGGGGGTCTGTTTTATCTAATATTTTTTCTTCATAGGAATCCCGAAGTTGCGGTGACTGTGCATGCGATGAAATATGTAGCATTAATATTGCTTGCTCATCGACAGCACGGAAGGCATTAAAATGTAGCGGCAATCATAAAGACTGCCGGAAGATTATGCATAAAAAGTACCTTTTATTTCTATTATTAAATACCATCAATTATTTTATTTTTAAATTTATATATAATCATATTTTGTTTTGAATGATTCGTACTTGTATAGTTTTTATTATACATAATGAGCTAAATAGAAAGGCATCACGACTCATCAAAAGCTTTTGACCTCATGACTCATGAGACATCATATGACTTACATGTCTCCAAATAGATCATATGAATATGCTAAAAAAAATTTCTATCTAATGATATTTTATCTTGAATCAAATTGGATATAAAAAATTTGAAGTTAAATTTGATTTTATTTGGATTCAAATTTCAACAACTTTATAGCTAAATTGAAGACCTTGGCAGTACGAACTTAGCGATAGTAAAAGTAATATGTTCATCAAGCATTTGAAAATGATTGAAAACTATGGAGCATTGATTGAGTCATAAAATAATCTCCAAATTTTTTGCTTGCTTATTGTCAAATTTATCGTCTCGATGGGAGGAATCCAATGAGCTAGATCACTCAATTTCTAGATAATTAAAACACATGAGCACTAAAAGAACAAATTCTAATCAAAGGGATTAACATGGGAGATCTAATGAAGTATTTTTTGGATTTTGGCTAAATTTATCAAAAGGGCCTTCCAAAACTCAGATAATATGACCGCATTTTCAACATAAAAAATAGAGATAAAAGCAAAGCTTGCACTTTTTAAAAAATGTGAAGTTGATGATCATCAATGATTGTTATCAACTATTATTAGAGGTTTTTGTAATTTAGTTATTATTTCTAATTTGTTGTTGGGTGATTTTAATCATGCATTCAAATTCTTGTAACTTCATTCTCGCGAGCTAGAGAGAAGAGGGAAACCCTAAAACACAGTAAAATATTCTTATGAAAGATTGAATTTTTTTTCAGCTGAGAAATCTTTTTAGCACTTTACAAATATAACTAATCTTATACGTGGAATAAAATTCTCATAATTACATGAACATAAGAATATTAATATAATATAAACTTCATCTTCCAACAATTCTTGAATAGTCCCACAATTTGTTTGCTCTAACTAACACTCTTCACAATGGACCACTCTTTTTTGAAGCCTATCAAACACTCTATCATGATCCCCTGAACACTCATAAGAGTTAATTTTAATATTTCTATCATTAAAATTATGATGTATTCATCATTCCTTTCAATGTTGATTGTTACATTAAATTTTTTATTAGAAAGGATAGGAATTTGAAAGTAAAAAAAGGTTTAAAGGTCGAAAAATAGATTTCAAACGAGCTTGAAAATTTATACAGATACTATGAGGTTCAAATTGAGGCAAAACTGTTTTTGACACTTTCCTTAGAATAAAGGTTCAAAGTTGGGTTTGAATGATATTTGAGAATATGGATTAAACCTTATTTTTTCTCTTTATCTTGTATGAAATTAATTTATTTGATTTGATCTTTTTTTATAAAAAAAAAACTAATATCCAAACTAATTATTCTTTTGGAGTTGCATTATATTGCTAGAGTCATAAATGGAGATGAAAGAAGATAGAGAATACAATTAAGGAATTCAAATGTTGTTATGTATTTGAGAGGACCAACCAATCCCCTATCATGAAGTTCTTTAATGCTCTTGATTTGTAATTTTTTTGGGTTCTAACTCATCGAGCACTCCTTAAAAAATTGATGATGGAAAGAATAATGGTTTCTACATTATTTTCAATATTAATTGTCAAAATAAAATACTTAAAATTTTTAAAATTAATATAATTATTTATTTTAGATTTGTTGTTTGTTAAAAAAATAAGGATATAAGTTATATGTACATTATTATATTCTATATATTAGTTTAAGTAAAACAATTTTAAATTTAATTTCAAATATTAAATTTATTATTTACAAAAAATGAGAAATATTTATTATGAATTGATTCTTTATGATCCTTTCTAATCCAATGTAAATTTATGTTAAGTTGTTTTATATGTTATGTCCTTTCATGTGTATGTCATTTTATTTATAGTTTCATGTTTCACATTGCATGTGTAGTTTCACAAACAAAAAAAAATGGATAAAAGAAAAAGGAGGAGAATCTCCCACAAGATGGTTCTCTCCATAAATATTTAACAAGACATCCAAAATCTAAGGACAAAACTAAACTCTAAACTTAAGAAAACCTTAATTTTTGACATCGACTGACTAAAATATGAGCTAAAACAAATCATGAATGAAATACTGAATCTCAAATAACATCTAAAACACACAAACATAACAAACGAAAAACAAACCTAGGCAAATCTGACATAAACCCTAGGTTAACTAACTTAGACAAAAGAACAAAGGATCATGCGCATACCCTAGGTTATTCTAAGAATAGAAACCTAGGTTAGTCAAATAGTTACCCTAATTATTACTATGGACTATGATATATAAAACAAACTACCTTACCCCCTAAGAATAGAGGGAATGCCCTAGTATGAAGTAAGTCATGGTTACTGACAAAAGTATTTCAAACTGCGTTGAAACTAAGAAACTCTATACATGCCATTATCATGACACTCAAGAAGGACTTATAGTTATAAAGTTGGTTAAAGTTGAAGGGTATCAATGTACCTGGAATGACGAAAAGTCGTGGACATCCTGACTAGGGACGTTATTATCAAACTCAAGATTAGTCCACTCAGTAAAATTATTTATATAGTATAAGGTCTCACTTCCATCTAGAAATCCCTCCTTCTCGACTATGTCCTTCAATGTAGGAATGCCAACACATTCAAACTCATCAATATAATCTTTCTTGATCTCATACTTTGACATTATCTAATCAAACAAAACTTATTACACGTCTTTTCCAAACTTTTCAATAATCATTTTTTGGATAAACCTTCTCCTCTTGATGGTTAAATCACTTCATCCATACCTTTTCATGACACACCATGAAGGAATTATAAGTCCCATCTTTTTTGCGCTTAATTCTTTTGAAACTCCAATTTAGATCCTTCCTTCACCTTTGGCGCATCAATTCTGAAAGTCTCATCACCCAATCTGAATAGCATGGGTCATTATATTAATCGAGATTTTTTTTAGGGCTCACAACTCTTGAGATATAATTAACTATGAGGGCATGCCTTGTAGGGAACCCAACCCCAAAATAAAATAAACATTATCTTACACTTGTAAGGTACGATAAAAAATCATGTTTCCATGGAATTACATAGGTATTCATCATCCAAAAGATTAAAACCATTTTAAGGTAATATTTCCTTCCCTTGGGAGGTATATCACTCTTCACATGTCACGCTCGATAATTTAGATAGAAGTCTTCCAAAAATTATATGGTGTGTGATGCCACAAAAAATCCCCGACTGCCATTATCAAAAAATTTAAAAGTTTTTATATCTATGATTTCTGTTTAATATAATCATTTGATAATTTTTAAAGCATTAGTCTTGTCAACTCAATTTTTTTAAGAAGGAGAATCGGATCATCTCAATGAATTTGAAAAGTAGACCCCTTTAGTTAAATTTTTTATTCAACAAAACCATCATTAAGGAAATTAAGAGTATTTATATCTATAATTTCAGTTGAATATTTTCATTTGACCTTTGATTGAGCATTAGTCCTGTCAACTCTAGTTCTTTTAAGGAGGAGGATTAGACTAACTAGCTTAGTGAGAGTTTAGCCTTGTCAACTTTGATTTCTGTGAGAATGATTAAAATGGCCAAAGTGAGATTTACGACTCTACCCTACAGAACTTGTATCTTCAACACCAAAACTTTTCATTTGAGTCTTCTCTTGAACAACAAGTTTTTCTTCTTAATTAGCATATGTTCATCTGCACATTGTTTCGTCTTTTCTTTAGAGAACATATCATCATACACTTTATTTAAAGTAAGTATCTCCAAATCATATAAGATATTATCTCTAAAAATATATTTATTTTGAAGGCAATGAACATAATAAAATTAATGCGAAATATTTTTCATCATAAGTAATCTCCATGACCGCATCATAGATAATTTCTATAAAGGTATCAAGAGATCTACAAGAAATGCTCATTCACTGTTTTTCCAAGTTTTCCTATAATGTTTCGGTTATCTTCTTCTTCAAAACATCTTACAAATTTTAATTTATCTGCTAAAGATGAATTAAAGCTGAAGCCTTTTGATCCATGCATTGATTCTCCTCTGATGTCCATGATGAGAGCATATTATCATGGTTGAACGTTCTTTTGTTGATTAATATATTTCAGCCCTTATGCTCTTACTTAGCATGCATTAATTTAACAATGCTCAAATTAATCAATCTTAACATTGCCTAAATCATTTTACGTCTCCATCGTTTTAATTATGACACATGTAGTAGATTGGTGTCAATTTAATCAAAGTGAACTATTGCTTGTGTGGTTAAATAGCTCATTTACACTCTGCTCACTAGTTATAATGTTCACTTGTAAATTTATATACACTACATCATACATCACTCACCAAGTTGTTGGTTAAAATTGAGCTTGTTATTTACTAGATATTGTTTTTTCAATTGAAAATTTTACTAAAGTGCTTACTAGCAAACAAATCACATTAGCATAGCTACCTTGTACACTCTTTTACCCCCCTTGCATGTTTTTTTTTTTTAAATTTTTATTAAAGCATTTCTTTCCACCTATTTAATGGTGGGTTTGAACTTTAAAAATAAGTTAGCAAGTGCTCCCCATGCATCCAAAATTTATCTAAAATTGTTTTCTTATGCATACAAGGTTTGGTAAATGTGTAAGAACTCCTAGTGTTATTATTATTTTTTTAATCCTCGTGGTTTCCGAAGGAAAATTGAATATGATTGTCCGTTCATTTGATGATAGCGACCAATTTAGCTTTTCAAAAATATAGAGTTAAATATGTTTTCTATGACTAAATTTGTCCATGACTTCCATATTTTATATTTGTTGGCAAGGCAAGCTGTGGCCTTTCCATTTTTTTATGCGGCTTTGAGTTTTGATTTCGAGGCATCAGTGGGAAGATAAATTACTAAGTAACTAACGCACGGCTTCCAAAAGCTTCCGAAGCTATATGCTTTTGATTAGTTTGATGAGAAAGTATGCATTTATTTGATTAGTTTGATGAGAAAGTTTGGGTCAGTTTATTTGATCCGGTGACGTTTTGAAAATGCACCTTATATTATTTGGATAAATTGTATTTTGACAGCTTATGCGTTTTTAAAATGTTGAAAGTGGCGTTTTTATACCGCACATATCTAGGCGCGGTGGTAACTTTCAAGCAACGGTCTGTCATTTCCAAAAGAATAAAAAATTTTAATAGTCACCGCACCTAATTTATCAGCATATTATTTAATAAGTTGCTGCCCCAAACAAACCCTCAACCTTAGGCTTTTTGGTAAATTTATGCACATATCACACAATGCTTATGTATTTACATATCTAACACATCAAATTTGTTATTTATATTTATCACACCTTTGTGCATTAAAGCTATGCAAAAAAAAAAAAAAGCATTTTTGGCTTTTAAAAAAAAAAAAAAAGCATTTTTGGCTTTTAAAAAGAGTGATGGTAATATCTTTTATGTGATGTTAAAGATTATTGCTTGGGTGTTAGATAAGTAAATATATAAGAATTGTGTGGTATGTATATAAATGCCCAAAAATGTTTTCAAGGTTTGGACAAGACAGTAAAGTCTTAGCTCATCCTCTCACATTCATTATGATGGTGCACCATCATGCTGATTTTTTACATTTTTTTTGACAAATTTATGTACTTAGCACACAATTCTTATTCATTTACATATCTCACGTCTAAACTTTCATATTTACATATACAGTACGTTGGTGTCTTAAACATATACATGAAAAGATGTGTTTCACTTTTTTAAGTAGTAATACTGCTATTTTTTAGTGCTATGTGTGGAAATATGAATGTTTATGTGTGAGACATGTAAATGCATAAGAATTGTGCGCTACGTATGTAAACGTTGTTGTTTAGTTAAATCAATTTTTTGCTTGTTCCATTTATTAAATTCGGATTTACTAAATCCACTTATTAGTTCGATTTAAAGGATTTAGAACAAGAAAACAATATTTCAAATAGATTTATGTCATGAAACTCAAATGGATTTAGCTGGGTTTAATCTTAATTGAATCTTAATTAAACCAAATAAATAATATCAATCAACTAAATTTATAAATGTGAGAATCAAGCTCGTTTTTAATGAACTCTAATCAAATAGCTGGTTTAGGCTTATCAAACAAAGTCTGTGCTTTTATTAATTGAGCATGTTTAGCCTTATTAACAAACCTAGCTTAAGCTTATTAATTGAGCAGCTCTTTCAGCCTTGTCAATTTGAGTCTGAGTTTATTGATTGAGCAGCTCGTTTAGCTTTGTTGAAGCATCAAATTGAGCATATTTGAGCTGATTAAGCTTATTAAATTTGTATAAATACTAATTTATTAAAGTTTAATCAATTAAAATAACTCAAATAAGTTTTCAAATTAAAATTTTCATTCTAGAAGTTTTTATTTTTTAAACCAAAGTTTAAATGAGAGATAAATGGACGTGAATTGCTAAAAAAAGTTAAGGATGTAAATTCGGGTCAGAAGACGGGTTCGGGTCACCCAGCCCGAACGAGACCCGAATAATAAATTGATTGAAAAACTCAACCCAATCCCTTTCTGAAATATGTTTGGGTCAACCCTAACTCGGATTTTCTGAGTCTAGTTCAAGTCGTGTTGCCTTGATGGGTTACTCTTTGACACCTAGAAATGTCAATTCGGGGCAGCAGGTTGAGCACGTTCAACCCAAAATGACCCAACCAGAATAAAAAATAATAAACAGGTTGAAAAACTCAACCCGAACTTGACCCGAAAAATATTCGAGTCAACCATAACACAAATTTATCGAGTAGTGTTGTCGTGTCTAGTCAATTTTTGACACACCTAAGAAAAGCACACTAGGGCAAGTAATTCTCTTTTTGAAGTGACCTTAAATGTTTTAAAAAAAATGACATGGCAACACCGCTAGCCTTCTCCATTGGAAAACTCTCCCCACTACAAGTTTTAAGGGCGTTTACATACATACCACCCAATTTCCATATATTTACATATCTAACTTCTAAACTTTGATTTTTACATCTAGACTACTCCAATCATTCTTATCATTTAAAAAATACCATCTTTCTAAATTTAAAAAATTGAAATGCACATTTTCATGCATATAGATTATAGAAGGTGGTATGTATGTAAATATTGAAGTATAGATCTTAGACATACAAATATATAAGAATTAAGTAGCATTTATATAAATCTTCCTAAGTCAAGAATACCACCGTTCCGCTTTATATAGGAAGTTCAATTAACTCTCTCATAACTAATTCAAATCTTAATGTTGTTTAATTAGAATAAAAAGGTTTACTAGTAAATAATACGATTATTTCAATTCAAATCATACTAGCAATTTAAATTATCAAGTGATTAAATGAATTTATTTTAGGTAAGTTAATTTATATTACAATGTATCTTATAGCATAATTAACTTAAAATTTAAATAATCCTAATTAAGGGTAATAAACTCTATTCATAGATTAAGATGATCATATCAATCATAGTGAGAGGTACATCTTGAATAAAATATCAAAATCAATTTGTATTGATTAATATATACACTAAAAAATTATAAATTTACATCAAATACAAACCTAAGCGAGAACAAAGAATGATATGAATTCTTCAGTTAAGGGTCTGTTAATTCTTCAGTTAAGGGTCTGTTTGGGGCAGCTTGTGCGTTTCACGATAAACATCTTAACCTGAAACGCGGGCCGCGGGTCGACTGCGGGAGTCGAGTCGCGGCCCGCTTTTAGTGTAAAAAACTCAAATGCGGCGGACAACATTTTAAAAAACGTCTAAATCAAACGGTCAGGCGGCGTTTTCAACAACGCCGCCGCACTTATTAGCTGCTCCAAACGGGCCCTAAGTGATCAAGTAAAACCAAAATTGCGGCCCGCATATAAAATAGAATGCATCATGATTTCAGACCAAAGGAAGAATTCTGAATGCAATAGGTAGATGCAGTAAGATAGCAAAAGAGATTAATGAGAAATAAACAAAATTTATATACATAGTTTTGAACATTGGTTGAATAAAAGAACGCTAAGTAACATCTTAGAAGGAAGCTAGATAATCTATATAAAATAATTAAAAAAAAATCAGCTATAAAAATGTATGATCAATTTCATTTAAACTTGATTAGAGTGAGATAAATGTAACCAAGATGAAGAGAAATATAGCATTAATACATGAGGAAAGGTGTTTAATAATATGTAAATTATTTAACATGAACTAAAAATAAACTAATATAAGAATTTTACTCAGAAATAATATTCTGGATCTAACAAGATTTAAATCAAAGCTAGAAATATAAATATTTTTATCAAAACATTCAATAAAATCACAGTTAAATTTAGAAAATTCTTCAAAACACAATTAAAAACAATTCTAGTTCTTTTAAAAAAAATTGCTAATATAATTAAAAAATTATTCAAATTGTAAAAAAAAAATTTCTCAAATTTTAGAAGGATTAATTTTAATTTTAACATGTGGGATTATTATGTGAGCTTATTGTCAAAAATATACATAGAATATCTTATAGGGTTCTAAGACAATAGGAATAAAATGATCTGAAAACATACATCCAGAGTTTATTTGCACTTATCTTGACCCAACTGAGGTCCAGCTGAGGTGATCTCGTAATTGTCATAGTCATTAGGTAGGCCTGCATGTTGTCCAACCTATGAAGTGTGCAATTTACCTGAAACACTTAATAAACAAGTAAGCCCATTCAAACATAAATTTATTATTACCAAAATTAAGATAACTGACTCTTGAGGCTGCTGGGGTTAACAAACGGTGGCGGTCAGGTGACTGTAGTCAAGTAACAATAATTTGGAGGTTCAAAATTCATTTAATGTAATTATTAGTGACATGTTTCTAATTTAATTACTCAAATAAAATTTTACATGCAAGGGACACAACAATTAAAATAACATTGCTTTAAACATAAAAATTACAAATTCTGTGGCATGTGAACAAAATATTAAATTAAGGGCAAAATAGTAAGAAAGTTATTACAAACCTCTATTACTTGAATTGTTGAACATATTGTAGAGTAAGGATTTCCTAACTGAAAAAACCATTGAAAAATTGGAAACTTTATCAGAAATTTGCATTTCCAACATATTTTCATCCTTGGAAAAATCAAAGCCGGAAACACATTCTATTGCAAAAAAACCCATTGGGAAAATTTGATTCCGTCGGATTTTAGTAGAAAATCAAGCAAAACTTAAGCAGAAGACATGTTTGGAATATAATTAAGATTTTAAACAGAAAGGCATTATCATAGGATCATTATAAATTAAACAGAAACACAAACACACTTTCTGCTAAATCTCTCTTTTGCTTCATAATCATTGTATGGCACAAAAAGAAAGTTTTACCTCTAAAACGTGAATCAAATTTTAGTACACAAGTAAAGCACATATAGGAGAAGTAGATTGAAAGCTAACAAAAAAATTTGCTACTTTTAAAGAATGATTCTGGAAAAATTGTCTTAAGAATTTGGCGACATATTCCACTTACCAATAAACCCACCCAGGTATCAAGTCAAGAATTGCATGTGATAACAGTAACAATACAGAGAAAAGGAATGGAAATAAATACTATATTATGATTCCAAAATGAATATACAAGCAGTCCTATTCATAGAAAACAATCCACACATAAAACAGAGACAGAGTGAACCAGACCGGTTCGACAATAAACTGAACCAACAACCTATAAAGGTATATTAACACCCCTCCTCAAATTGAATATATTTGTCACAGATGGTAAATTTGTTACGAAGAGTCTTAAGCCTTGAGTTTGAAAAAGTTTTTGTGAATAAATCTGCAAGTTGATCAATTGTATTGATACTATGAACCATGTAAGTGTTGTTTTTTATGCATTCTCGAATATACTGACAATCAATCTCAATGTGCTTAGTACGGGCGTGGAAAACAGGATTATTTGCCAAAACTATAGCTGAAGTGTTTTCACAGTAGAGAGATGTAAGAGTAGTAAGATTAATTTGAAAATCAAGAAGTAAATGTCGTAACCAAACAATCTTCGTCGACGTGGTAGCTAAAGCTCGATATTCAGCTTCAGTTGTGGACTGAGCAATGGTGGCTTGCATTTTAACTGTCCAAGAGATAAGTGTAGATCCAAAGAAGACGCAGAATATAGTAGTGGATTTACGATTTGTATGATCACCAGCCCAATCAGCATCAACAAAGGCAATGAGTTCTAAAGATCTTGGAATGATGGGTAATCCAAGAAGAATAGTGCCTTGGAGATACCGAAGGATACACTTTAACAACTAAAAGTTGATTTGAGTTGGTTGAAGCATAGTTTGACTGCTGTTGTTTATGGCATAAGCAATATCTAGTCGCATAAAAGTAAAACACTGTAAAGAACTAATTAGTTTAGAATAAAAAGAAGGAACATGAAATAAAGTGTGATCAGAGAGGAAGACTTCCATGTTTTGGTTAGATTTTGCATAGGCTTAGAATTCTTCATTCCCGAGGTGTGAAGAATTTGTTGTGCATAAGTTGGTTGATTGAGATGTAAACCATACGTGGTATGAGTTACTTGTAGGCCGAGAAATTTAGAAATGAAGCCGAGATTCTTCATATTAAATTCATTGTGTAGGCATTGAAGAATGGTGTCAATATTATGAGAATCATTTCCATAGAGGAAGATATCATCTACATATATTTTGGAATTATGCTCGATATTATTTACTTTATTCTATTTAGTTCTTGCTATATTTTGTCATGGTATAAAAAGGGTAATTCCTTAATTATAGGTATTTATGTTTCTTCCATAATTATAGGAATTACTTAATTGTATGGAGATTTCTTTCCTTCTTTTATCTCGTGTACTCACCTATTTATAGGTGAATTATCTATGCATTCAGTGAGAAAAAGGTTATTCAAAACTCACATGGTATCAAAGTCAATCAAAGAAAACCTCTCCCGCTCGCTCTCAGCTCAATCATGGCCTTCTCTCCCGCAATTCTCTGTAACCGAGCGCTGCCCTCTGTCGTCCGCATCCGAGCGCCGCTCCTACCGATCGTGCCCCTCTCCGATCGTCTGCATCGGCTCCGCGTTTGCGTCCGCTTCCGCGCTCGTCTCCCGCGATCATTCGTGCTCATTCCGTGATCGTCTCCCTCATCGCGATTCTACCGCGATCTCCGCGAGAGTTCGGATCTCTCAGGCGACACCAGATCGCGATCTTCCGTAATCCCGACATCTGTCGTGGACTCCTCTCCCGCGAGCACAGCCAGTTCCCGCGATCTTCCGCGATCTCCCGCGCCGGCTCTTCTTTTGCGACCGAGCACAACCAGATCCTGTGTGCTCAATGACTAAGTACGGCCATGCCTGCAACTCCTCCACTAGTGATGTCACTTTTAGCCACCCCTCCGCACCTGCGTCTCCATTGCCCAGCAATTCAGACCGGCCTGAATTACCTCCAATGGTCGCAGTCAGTCATGATATTTGTATGCTGCAAAGGCAAAGATGACTACCTCACTGGTGATGCTCCAGCTCCGATGACAACAGATCCATCATACAAGACTTGGAAATCCGAGAATAATATTGTTATGGTCTGGCTTATTAACTCAATGACACTTGATATTGGCGAAAATTTTCTTCTCTATGGCACGACTAAGGAAATCTGGGATGCTGCCCGTGAGACCTATTTTAGTGCGGACAATACAAACAAACTATTTGTTGTTTAGACCATTCTTCATGACTTTCGTCAAGGTGATCTCTCCGTCACCCAATACTTCAATACTCTTACTCGGTATTGGCAACAACTAGATCTATTCGAGGTGTACCCTTGGAAGTGTCCCGAAGACTCTATCATATTTCGTTAAATCATAGAACAGAAACACACCTTCAAATTTCTTCTCGGCCTCAAATCTGAGTTTGACCAGACTCACTCACGGATTTTGAATTCGAAACCTCTTCCAATAATCCGTGAAGCTTTCTCCGATATACGCCGCGAAGAGAGTAACCAAAAGGTCATGCTAGGTGCTTCCTTGTCCACTACAGCCCTTGACGGGTCGGCACTTACCGCTCATGTTCCATCCACAGACAACCACCAACGCCAGGGCTGCCCTTGGTGTGACCACTGCCGCCGTTCTGGCCATACTTGGGATATGTGTTGGCGGATTCATGGCAAACCCGCCAATGGTAAACCCAAACGGGATCATCGGGCAGCTGCCACCATCACCACTGAAGCCTCTGCAAGAACAAGCCCATTCAGCGAAGAACAGATTCATGCCCTCCAGAAGATGTTCGGTCAATTGTCACAAGTCTAGCCTACTAGTGCGGCATCGGGTGCTACCGGCCTTGTTACCCATCAAGGTATTTCCCCATCTGCATTCGTCTTGGATTCAACCTCTTCTCGCCCCTGGATTGTTGACTCAGGTGCCTCCGATCATATAACCGAGGATGTCTCCTTATTAATGGATTACCGGCCGTATAATCCGACCCTCACTGTTCGGATTGCTGATGGATCAGCTTCCAAAGTTGTTGGTCTTAGTTCTGTCCTCATCTCTCCAGATTTATTCCTCACTTCTGTGCTTCATGTTCCTACTTTAGATTGCAATCTGATATCTATTAGTAAGCTCACTCATGATTGTCATTGTGTTGCTAAATTTTTTCCATATGTTTGTGAATTTCAGAATTTGAAGTCGGGGAGGATGATTGGCAGTGCTGAGTTGCGCAGTGGTCTCTATCTCCTCAACAAACCCTCTGTCAGTTTAGTCTCACCCACCGGGTGTATTCCAGTATCAAGTTTGTCTTGCTTAAATCCGCTTAATACATCTGTATTTCATTCTAGCATTAATAATGATAGTGAAATCATGTTACTTCATTATCATTTCGGTCATCCCAACTTTGTGTACCTGGGGAAACTGTTTCCTCATTTATTTATTAATAAAAGTCTTACCTCTTTTAATTACGAATTTTGTCAACTTGCCAAACACACTCGTACTTAATTTCCTCGATTATCATACAAACTCACTCGTCTCTTTTCTCTGATTCATAGTGACGTCTCCTTCTCGTGAAAAAAATATTTCTGGGGCCCAATGGTTTGTGTCCTTTATTGATGATCACACACGGGTGACATGGATCTATCTTATACATGACAAATCCCAGGTAGGACCAATATTTCGTGTATTCTATCAAATGATACTCACTCAATTTGACACAAAAATTCAAGCTCTCAAAACAGATAATGCACGAATTTTTTTCAACACCTCCCTAGGAACTTTTCTTGCTCAACATGGCATCCTTCACGTTAGCACATATGTTGATACTCCCCAACAAAATGGGGTTGCCGAGCGGAAACGTCACTTGTTAGAGGTAGTCCGTTGTCTCATGTTTACCACATCAGTCCCTAAATGTTATTGGGGCGAAGCAATGTTGACCGCTGCCTACCTCATAAATCGGATGCTCTCTCGTATTTTGGGTTTTCGTAGTCCAATTGATGTCCTCCTTCGCTCCTTTCCAAATACCTGTACACTCTCTTCAGCTGTCCCTACCAAACTATTTGGTTGCTCCGTCTTTGTTCATATTCACAAACAACACTGCAGTAAATTAGACCCCAAATCTGTCAAATGCATATTCATAGGGTATTCGACCAACAAGAAAGGCTACAAGTTTTATTGTCCTTCAACTAGAAAGGTCTATAATTTCTATGGATGTCACCTTTTTTAGCATCAATTATACTACCAAGGGTTTGTCATTCAGGGGGAGAGTGAACAACAACCCTGTGTTCCTTTACTAACTAACACGGGTCCCTCACCGACTGTCAGACCTCCTCCATCTCCTATTCAACCTCCTCAGTCTACACAACCCACACCTTCTTCTATTCAATCTCCTCAGACTACACAACCCACTCCTCAGGAACTTCGGGTTTATACAAGACAAAACAGAACTGCTGAAAGAATAGAGAACCTAACACCGCTTCCAGCTTCTGTCCAAGAATCTAATCCGGCTCCAAAATACTCTGAAACTCACTCAGGTTCGAAATCTATAGACACTAGTGATTATGAGCTTACCCCGCCTATGAAAGATGATTCTGATGTTCCTTGCACTCAACATCCTATTGCCTGATTTGTTTCATATGAGAGGTTATCTCCTCCCTATCATGCATTTGTAACTGCTATTGACAGCATAAAGGTTCTGAATTCTATTCAGGAATCTCTCTCACACCCGGAATGGGGAAAAGCTGTAAATGAAGAAGTTGTTGTACTAGAAAAGAATGAAACGTGGATTGTGTCTGATTTGCCCAAGGATACGAGACCAGTAGGATGCAGGTGGTTATTTACCATCAAATGTAAAGCAGACGGAAGCTTAGATCGGTTAAAAGCCCAACTGGTTCCAAAAGGATATACTCAGTCATACGAAATTGACTACCAAGAGACATTTGCCCCAGTAGCCAAACTGAACTCCATTAGAATCCTACTCTCCATTGCAACAAACCGAGACGGACCCCTTATGCAACTTGATGTCAAAAATGCATTCCTTAATGGAGATCTTGAAGAGGATGTATACATGGATTTACCGCCTGGTCTTGAAGGGTCCTTCCCTAGTGGCAAAGTATGCAAACTCTAAAAATCTCTGTATGGTCTCAAACAATCTCCCCGTGTTTGGTTTGCCCGATTCACCAATTCCGTAATCAAGTGCGGTTATACTCAAAACCAGGCTGATCATACAATGTTCACAAAAAGATCCGAGAAGAAGATTGTTGTACTTATTGTGTATGTGGATGACATAATTCTTACCGGTGATCACACTGAAGAATTGACAAAACTGAAGAAGTTCCTAGCCCATGAATTCGAAATCAAGGACCTCGGAGACTTGAAGTTCTTCTTGGGAATGGAAGTTGCAAGATCCAAAATGGGGATAGTCGTAACTCAAAGGAAGTACACATTGGACCTATTGAAAGAAACTGGTATGCTTGGATGCAAACCAATAGATACTCCAATAAACCCGTATAAAAAGATTGGAATGGAGAATGATAGTTTACCTGTTGACAAAGGATGATATCAGAGGCTTGTTGGTAGACTTATTTACTTATCCCACACCAAACCAGACATAAATTTTTCAGTAAGTATAGTAAGTCAATTTATGAACTGTCCTACTGAGGAACGTATGGGAGCTGTCAACCGTATCTTAAGATACTTAAAGATGACACCTGGGAAAGGATTATTATTCAAAAGGAATGATAATCAAAAGGTAGAAATCTTTACTGATGCTGACTGGGCAGGAGATATATCCACTCGACGATCAACCTCTGGGTATTGCTCATATGTATGCGGCAATCTAGTGAATTGGAGAATTAAGAAGCAATCGATGGTGTCTCGGAGTAGTGCAGAAGCAGAATACAGAGCACTGGCGCTTGGTATCTATGAAGGAATGTGGATCAAAAGATTTCTCAAGGAGCTTGGAATTATGGGAGAAGATTCTATCAAAATGTTCTGTGACAATCAAGCTGCAATCAGTATCGCAAAGAATCTTGTTCATCATGACCGAACGAAACACATTGAGATTGATAGAAACTTCATTTCTGAGAAGGTGGACAAAAGAATCATTGAAGTGGTCTATACTCCTTCTAAACACCAAACCGCAAACATTCTCACCAAGGCTCTCCCTAAGTCCAGTTTTGATGAGCTAACCAGCAAGTTGGGCATGTACAATCTGTACAACCCACCTTGAGAGGGAGTGTGGAATTATGCTCATTATTATTTACTTTATTCTATTTAGTACTTGTTATATTTTTTCATGGTATAAAAAGGGTAATTCCTTAATTATAGATATTTATGTTTCTTCCATAATTATAAGAATTATTTAATTGTATGGAGATTTCTTTCCTCCTTTTATCTCGTGTACTCACTTATTTATAGGTGAATTATCTATGTATTCAGTGAGAAAAAGGTTATTCAAAACTCACATATATCAAAATATATATATGAGTATTGTTGGAGTGATATGGGTATAAAGACCGATTTGCAGAGCTAACTTGAAAGCGAAGAGACTGAACATAAGTAGTGAAGGGAGTGATGCCATTGTCGAGGTGCCTGCTTAAGTCCATAGATGGCCTTTTTGAGTTTACAAATGTAAGTGGGATGAAATTGATCGAGAAACCCTTGAGGTAGTTGCATGTTAACATGCTCATTGAGAATACCATGAAGAAAGATGTTGGAAACGTCAATTTGAAGAATATTCCAATTATAGGTAGTTGTGATGGTTAGAAAAACGCAAATTGTAGAAAGTTTGACAACTGGGCTGAATGTGTCAAAAAAATCCTTGCCTTCTTGTTATTGAAACCCTTGAGCCATTAGTCGAGCCTTGTACCAAGCTATTGTGCCGTCTGAATTAACTTTGGTTTTGATGGTCCAGCTGCAACCAAAAATATTATAAAGGGATTTAAGAGGTGTCGATTCCTATGTCCCTTGATCATGTAAGGCTTGAAATTCATAATACATAGCATTTCTCCAATGTTCATGTTTAGCAATCCTTGTATAAATTGTGGGGTCATTAATTATTTGATGAGTAAGATTAAAAATTTTTCGTGGTTTAAGACTTCCAGTTTTACTCCTAATAAGCATAGAATGAGATGGAGGTAAGGAAGCAGATTGTGAGATACCATGGTTTTGTGAAGGGAGTTTGGTGGAGTGGGGAATAAAGGAACTGTAACGAGTAGGTGGTAAGGAAATAATGGGGTTGTCACGAGTAGGAGCAGAATTTTGAATAGACAGATTGTGCTGTTCTGTACTGACAGAGGTAAGTGTAGGTCGGTAGGAGTAATGGGAAGGAAGAGAAGGTGACAGAATCGCTGTGGATGGAACAAGTAAGAGTTGGGGAATAGATGATTCATGAGGATTCTGAGAAGAATCAAAAGGATTCTGCTGCTGAGAAGGAAAAATAGATTCATTGATTATGGCATGACGAGAAACATAAACTTTATTAGTTGATATATCCAAACATTTGTAACCTTTTTGGAAGGGGGCATAGCCTAGAAACAAACATTCTTGGGTTAAGATAGGGTTTGAGCCAAAGAAAATATTGACAACCAAATATTTTTAGGTAATCATAAGTGGGTTGTTTGTGAAATAAAGTTTCCTATTGAAGCGTTTTAGTGGGTAGACGATTAATAAGGTAGCACACAGTGAGAAGAGTATCTGCCTAAAGATGAGTAGGTAGATAAGCATCATGCAAAAGGGAGCGAACTATTTCTTGATGTCAATGCTTTCTTTCAGCGACACCACTCTGTTCGGGAGTGTACGGACAAGTATATTGATGCTGAAACCAAACTAAGCAAGATGATTCTTAAAGTTAGAGTTACAAAATTCACCTCTACCATCCATTCTAAGTATTTTAATAGAAGATCTTAGTTGATTTTTAGCAAGACATTTAAATTCTTTACTTTAAGTGAAAGTACCATTTTTATGTTTAAGCAAGTATACCCAAGTAAAGAAAGAAAATCATCAACAAAAATGACATAGTATTTATAATTTTGATACGAGGTGGTAGGAGAGGGACCCTAGACATCAAAGTGAATAATTTGCAATGGTGTCGTAGCCTTGTTATGAGATTTGGCAATAGGTAATTTTGTACTCTTGAAAACATTACATGAATTACAGATGATTTTGGAGCTACCATACTGTTTAGTAGAAGATAAATTTTTTTTAACATGATTGTGGAGAAGCCCATGACGTCTATGCCAAAGAACTGGAACATGTTTAACTAGTTGAAGGTAGTTGAGTGGGGTACAGCCCTTGACAGCAATGTCCTTCAAAGAGAGCTTTGTTAGTCTGCACATCCTTAATTGAGTATACGTTAGTGGTAAACGTAATAATGCAAGAGTTTTGAGTAGTTAGCTTGTGAACTGAAAGTAAATTGAAAGCTAAGTTAGTTACATGATGAATATTTGAAAGTATAAGCTTACGAGTGGGAGTAGCAAGAAGCCCTTAGCCAATGTGAGCAATAGGAAGCTATTGACCATTACCCATAGAAATAGAGTTCACCTTTATAGTCTTCGATATTGTGAAGCTGATGTGTATTGGCCATAAGATGTTGATTAGCACCACTGTCCAAGATCCACTATTGATCAATATGGGATGTAGAGTCTAAAACAATAGCGGTAGTGGGCTGATAGTTATTATCATGTCTGTGCCAACATCGAAAAGCAGAGTGTCCAACTTATTACAGATTTAGCAAGTAATATTGTTCTATTTGAGGGCTGCACTTTGGAAGAACTGAAGGACTGCTTGAAAGGACCACCATTTTGCTGATTTCGGTTGGAATAGGTGTTAGATTGGTTCTTTGTCTTGCTGCGATAGGAAGTCGCCAGAGTTTTGGTGGTGTGATGTTGAGCATCTTTAAGTACTTCTTGAGCCAAAGTTCCTCACTACATAGAAGGGAGTAGAGATCATCCAAGCTAATTGGTTGGAGATGAGTGTGAATTAAAGTCTTAAAGGCATGTAGGTAGATGGTAGGCCATTAAGAGTATAAAGTATGATATCTTCGGCATCAAGAATAACTCCCACCGTGGCAAGAATATCAACTTTGTATTTAATGTCAGAATGCTATTGAGTCATAGTTCTATCACCTTTTGGGACGTTATGGAGTTCATTTTTAAGTTGTACAATATGAGATCGGTTAGAGGACTGAAGTTTCCCTTCAATTGTGGTCCAAATTTTAGCACAACTTTGAAGATTAAGAAGATAGAGTAGAATGGATGGTGAGACAACGGAGTAAGGGGCAGCAGTAAGGTTTTGATCCATAAAGATCCATTTGCTATAATCAGAATTGGGAATGGTATTGCCAGATGAATCTTGGATGAATTTACGAGGGCAGTAGCAAGAGCCATGAGGAAATCCTTCATACCCATTGGCACAAGATAATTTAAGCACTTGTGCCTTCCATATGAGGGTGATTATCAGCGGTAAGGGCCACAGAGATAACATTTTTCATGTTTCCTAGAAGAAATTCTAATTGGGTAGGAATTGGGCGATCTGTTGGAAGGGAATTGATGGAATTTGTAGCCTTAACAGAAATGGTAGAAGTGCAAGAATGAGTGCTTATGAAAGAAATAGTCGGTTCTTGAAGACAAGAATCACAACCGAGAAAGCAATAAAGGTTTAAAAAAAAGAGAGATTGAATCCTTCAGAGAAGTAGCAAGAGAAGACCAGAAGCAAATCATAAAAAATCAAATCAAGAGCATAGTAGAATCACCTGTGAAGAGTTTTTGGTGACTCTCTGTGCTTGAAGCCAGCGGCTAGGTCATTCAATCAGCTCCTTCGCAGACAGTTGCAAGCGATTTTGACCAGTACCCTGTGAGAGGAAGTCAAGGAGCTAGCCATGCTTCTTGAATTGAGAGAAGGAAGATGACATACCCACTTGAGGCATGCGAACCAGAGAAGACCGAGAGAAAGAGGAGTGTTGCAGTTTTTTGGCTTCTAGAATTCACGAATAAGAGAGAGGCAATCGAAAAGATGAAAGGAAATGGCTGATTTTTGGTTCAGAAGATAACAGGCAACTGAAAAGATGAAAAGGAAAAAGGCTGATTTTGGGTTCAGAAGTCTGCAATAACAAGACCGAGAGGAAGAGTAGGTGTCGTGAGGCAAAGAAGCTTTGATACCATGATAACAGTAACAATCCAGAGAAAGGAATGGAAAGAAATTCTATATTATTATTTCAAAATGAATATTCAAGCATTCCTATTTATTAAAAAGAATCTACACATGAAACAGAGACAGAATGAATCGAACTCGTTCAACAATAAACCGAACCAACAACTTAATAAAGGTACATTAACAACATGCACGTTGAATAGACAGCAAGCATACTTGTGATGTAGAACACTCACGTTCATGGCATTCAACAATTAATCCTGCATCCCATAAAAGTCAAACATTAATATTTCATAGAACCTCACACAGTAAGAGAAAATCAAGAAGTTGATCATCTCACTTGTCTTTCAAATTGTCGTCTTCTGTCTAATTTTTTAAGAAATAAAAATACATGCATGATATGAAGTGAATCTATAAATCCAAACAAAATCTAAATAGTTAAACAAAAAAAATTAATAAAAATCAAAATAAAACTTCAGATAGAAGAAAGGAAGAAAACTTACAAGAGTTGGAGAGTTTGGACAAAATAGACCTCTGTTGGTTGAGAAATTGCTCAACCTTATGATGCGTGTCAGTGATTTGTCGAGAGGACTTTGATGGGCTAAATCAGAAAAAACAGCATGGGGATATGGTTCACCAAAATGGTTCCGCATGACAGCAATGGCAAAAATGAGGAATGGAGGGGAGAAGGGAGATGGCGGTTTATCTAGGTATTCCAAGAATTTTCAAGAAAATTTGTTAAAATTCTCATGACTTCCCAATATACATGATGTGTGCTAGAAAATTCACAGTGGTGGAGTAATGAATTATTGTCTTAGCATTGCACGAGAATTCAGTACACACATATAGTAGAAGAGAAGTAAGCAGAAAGAGTTACTTTGACTTTTTATGTGAAAAAACATTGAAAAGTGGAAAAACCACGGGGTCTAGCCCAGTTGAAATAATCCACTATGAATGATGAGTACACAGGTCCATCATTCTCCTAAATTAGGGAAGATGAAATTACAAAATTGTATAACTATAATCTAGCTGCAGTTCTTGTTGTCAGTAGGTTGCAAAGGTCATTGTTGATTGTTGTGGAGGTGGTAGTCCGTCGCGAGTGTTATAGATGGTTGCTCCAGAAGTGTTGTTTGGCCAAAGAAGCCGTAGTAAGCAGTTACGGGAGCTGTTGAACACATAGAGCATAGTGGCAAGTATGAATGACGTCTATAAGTCGCTGGGGCCGGAGTCGAGAGTTGCATGAGCTGATGATCACGTAGTTCGTTTGTGCAAGTATGAATGACATCCGTAGGTCACGGGAGTCAGAGTCAGGAGCAGCACGAGCTGTGAACCAGGTAGGTGACCTGAAAAAAATATGTTGAGATTTTCATATATATTTTATACTTTTTTTTATGATATTGCACTTCAAAGAAAGATATTTTTGATGTTTTGTTGCAGGAATGATGAATTAGGGTCATTGGAGCAAAAAAATGCAAAAAGATGTGAATTTGGAGCGAAAATGACTAAAATGTTAAGAATTGAACTAGGGCGCCGACGACGAGATTTTCTCGAGACTCCAGAATTAAGTCATTAAGAAGGTCCGCCGATGGTGCCCTCGAGGCTGCCGACGGTGAGCTTGACGTTTATGCCCAATCAGGCTTTGGATAAGGCCAAATTTTAAAGGAATGTTTAGGCAACTTTTGGGAAAACTCATCCACAACTTTAAAAGACTATTTTGGCCAAAAATTGAGAGAGCCTGAAATTCCTAGAGAGTTCTTGGAGGTTAGAAAGGTTTTAATAGTGTGCAAAATTTGTGAGAAATTCTTCGAGAGATTGTAAGAGTGGAGGGAAACTGAGAGATTTCTTTCTCCTTACTGCTTCGAAGAGGAATTCTGTGTACTGTAAAGAAAGGAAGAGATTCAGAGGAACTTCGATGAGTTTTCTTGAGGAGAAATTAAAGATAAGTTATTTACTTGTTTTAGTTTGTATGACTTTGATTTTATATATGAATTTCGAGTTTTGTTGTGTTTTCCCCATAAGATCTGAGTAGTTTTCTCTGTCTTTGTCCTTGTCTCGAGGTTTGTGAAATGGTGATTTGAATTGGTGAAACCACAAAATATTTAAGAAATTGTGATGATTTTTTCACTTCGATCTTCATTTACTTTCAATCTGGCAAATTGATTTGTTAAAATATGTTGAGTTTCACAACTAAAGTGAAGATTACATCCAAGATTCAAGGAGGTCAAAGCCCTTGGAAGTTTGGTGCAAATAAATAGGGAAATAATATTATCGGGCGTAGAATTGGAGATTTTAGAGTAACATATTAAAATCCTCAATTCGGTTCTATCGTTTGGGTGCTGAAGTGTAGATGTTAGCTCTGAGGTAAGGGGAACGTAGGAGCTCCGAAGTGAGAGTCGGTATCCTCCCAGCCTAGCCGCAGATTCAGTAAACAAGCGTAGGATTAGTCAATGTTCTTTATGTCTGGACCAGTGGGTAAAAAATAGGTATGCTCCTATTTGGCACAATATAATTTGAACTGATTCACTTTATCCATTCACTATATTTTCTTAACAAGGAGAAGAATGCTTTCATATATATTGAATATCACATTTAAAGCTTCATTAGTACCATTAGTTATTTAATAGTTATTAAAATTACATAATTATTTCAATTGTCTATTAGTGACAGATAAGAAAATTGAACTTCGTTGTCGTGATTAAAGTTTTGTTTTTGTAAAATCTTAGTTCGTAGTTCTAAACTTACTCCCTGTGGGATCGATATCTAGGACTCCATTAGAGCTCTATATTACTTGAGCGATATGTATACTTGCGTTGATAAGTGTGACTTTATAATTATTGAATATTTATTTCATCCATATTTATCGAATCTATAACTGTTATTAAGGATTTAGTACAGTTGCTGAGGAAGTAAATCTTTTAGCAACAGTATTAAATACTTATATTTTTTAAGCATATATAAAGTCGCGGTCAGTAGGTCGTAGGGCTGAGTATGAATGATGTTCATATGTCACGGGGGTCAGAGTCGGGAGTTGTACGAGCTTTGAACCACGTAGGTCGTTGTTGACACATGGACCGTAGTGATGAGCTCATGTCTCACGACGATGACTGACGGTGTCTGGTTGGTAGTGATCGACGATGACTGACGGTGTCTGGTTGGTGGCGATCGATGGGTGTCGACGGGTTTTGACGAATGCCGGCGGTGGCCGATGGCGATCGACGGTGGTCGACGATGGTCAAGATGGTGTTGGACTTCAGCTCCTTCTTAGAGCTTCAGTTCTCTCTGAAGCTTCAAGTCTCTCTGAAGCTTAAGTCTCTCCTTTCATGCGAGGGGTGAGACTCTATTTATAGTATTCTGAGTATCATTAATGCATGAATATGAATCATTTTGATCAGACGTTCCGAAGAGCTTCCTCCGATCAAAATACGTTTAATGAACATTTGAGTGTCTTAACAATGTCGGAATTGTGCAATCTTGGGCTCATTGGATTCATCTTGTCAAGATGCTCGATTTGACTATAAATTTGTCAAATTTGGCAACCGTTTGACCTTCTAAATGTGTCCAAAAATCTTCCAAGAATGGTTTAATGACTTGATATGGGCTTAATTTGACTCGGATTGAAATGAATTTGATATTATTTGGCCTGTCTCATCAAACTGGTCAGTTTGACTATAAGTTTGTTAAAATCAGAGCTTTATATGAGTTTTTATCAAGATTTGAACAACCCTTGCTCGAAATATTATCTCAAGATCTGTGTCATGCCTTGAGATTC
>NEWO01000107.1:1548592-1569774 GCA_003013225.1 Phalaenopsis aphrodite | reverse complement strand
TTATCTCTAATTTCTCCCCAAGAACACTCCTTCAAGTTCCTCTAAATCTCTTTCTTTCTTTACAGCACACAGAATTCCTCTTCGAAGTAGCAAGGAAGAAGAAATCTCTTACTTTCCCTCCTCTCTTATAATCTCTCGAAGAAACCCTCACAATTGTTACACTCTAGTAACTCTTGCACTTCTTAGCACTCCTTAGACTCCTTAGACTCCTTAGACTTCTTAGCCTTCTTCTATTTTCGACCAAAATGTTCTTTTAAAGTTGTAGATGAGCTTTCCCAAGAGTTATCTAAGCATCCTTTCAAAATTTGGCCTCATCCAAAGCTTGAGTAGGCATAACAGTCGATCTCACCATCGGCGGCCTCGAGGGCGCCGTCGGCGGGCTTTTACAAATTTTTGTCCTGTATTCTCGGGAAAATCTCGCCGTCCGGGCGTCAAAGGCGTCGTCGGCGGCCTAATTCAAATCTTCATATTTTGATCCTTTTCACTCCAAATTCGCTCTTTTTTGCATCTTTTTGCTCCAATAACCCTAATTCCTCATTCTTGCAACAAAACATCAAAAATATATTTCTTTAAAATGCAATATCGTCAAAAACAGTATAAAATAGGTATGAAAATCTCAACATATTTTCCTTTGGTCAGCTACTGTCAAAGAGATGAGGATCTAAAGGTCGCGTCTTCAATTCATACTTTATCGATAGAGATTGAAGGAACTTAGGTTTATAGAGGAGGAATTGTGGAAGAAGTCAAATCTTATGGGGAGTTGAATGTCATAGAGGAAGATACTTTCCGTAACCTCCTTATAAAAATCATTGATTGCAAGAATCTGACTTTGGATATAGTAGAGATGGTTGTCCTAGGTAATAAGGCAGGAATCCTCCTTCTAAGATTTATCTGCTGAGCAAGATTCCTCTTGAACTAACTGTTTGAGTAGAAGGGCAAGTTTCCACTCATTGAAAGGACAAAAAAAAACTAATTCCATTATTCTTCTTGTACCTTCCTTTGATGGTGTGTACACTTTGCTTCTTGATCTTAGGCTCTTTGAACTTGACAAGAATGCACCTGAAATCTCATGCGTGGTTGAAATGCAGAACTATTAGTTTTTTGACTGGTTGATTTGGGCGCTGCCTATTAGTTTTTTAACTGGTTGATTTGGGGGCTGCCATTGAGGAATCTCCTTTAACTAATGGAGTTCCTTCAAGAGGTTACACAGAAGATAGTCAAGTTTTTGACCAAGTTAATGCTAGTCCACATCCTGAAGCTTCTTTTCACTTCAAATACAATCACTATTTGTTTTCAGATAAATATGAAGAGGAAGGAGGGATAAAATTGGGTGATGACAACGTTGAACCCATAATGGAGTCAGTTATATCAGCAACCGACCATACTTCATAGAGGCATGTTGATCCCAAAACTGCTTATATGCAACAGTATAACAATAATTATGATTATATTTTTTACTTATATTTCCTTGTTTCACAATATAACCAAAAACTTGATCTTGAAGAAAAATAAGAATTTAACTTTTAATTTATAAATATTGGGATACTAAGTAAGTATGCGTATCATTATCAAGTAATATAAGGTTTTTTTATTAAGACCTGAATATCGAACCCACAGGAAAAGTATGCAATATGCACTTTTTGAAAAACTTTCTATTTTTAAAACTATTTTTAAAAAGATAATTATTTAAATTAAAGACGTTTTCACATTAAAGACAGTTTAAATATTTTTGATAATTTTAATATTTTGACAAAAATAGAACAAACTTGAAAATATAACTTGAGTTTTATAGAAGAAAAGCACTAAATAAGTAAATATCTTTCTTTTTATCATGAATCAGTAATACTTATAGGAATTCTATTGTAGAAGTATGCATATTGTGTTGTGTCAAATGAGAGAATTAGTATTCTTTACCTTTACTAGAGATGTTATAAAGAACATTGACCAATTTAAAATTTGAATAGTTCTGAAGACTAACTAGGCAAGGAAGATACTAGCTCTCACTCTAGAGTTCCCTCGATTCCCTCCACCTGGGGGCTAACATCTCATATCATAACCTAAAACAATAAACCAAGTCAGGGGCTTTAACCTGTCATTTTAAAGTCCTCTAACTCTACACCATTCAATGAATATTTTTTTATTTATTTGCACTCAATCATATGAACTATATTCTCATTCATACAACCTCACGTGATTCTTTCCAATTGTTGATTAAGACAATACCAACTCGGTTCTTACATGTTCTCACAACAAATCTTAACATCTGGATTGAAAATTAAGAAGTAAATTAAGTACATGGATTTAAATCATCACAACTTTTTCCAACATAAAGATCAATACTCTTCACAACTTCCATCCAGCACTTAATTACTTATCATTTTAAGAAGAAAGATAAAGAAAACTACTCAGAATCTATGGAGAAAACAAAACACACTTTAGTTTAAAAGTAGAAATCATTGTCAAACCAACAACAAGTCTTAATTAAAACCAAAAGTAATCTAAAACAAAAGATGAAAACTTATCTCAAGTCCTCCACCAAACTCTTGAAGTTTCTTTGAATCTCTTCTCTTTTACAACGCTCTCAATATAAAACTAAAATAAAAATGATAAACATGTGGTGGCTGAAAATCTCTCTAACTCCTCAATTTTAGAACTTTCAAAACTTTCCTAGTACTTTCAGGACCCCTTTCAAAGTCTCAATCTTCTTTCTTTTATAATTCTCCAAAATGTGCATTGGTATCTCTTCAAAATGTGCCTTGATTTGATGTGTTTCCCCCAGAGATGCTCCTTTCGCAATAAATTTCGTCCATGGTGGTTGTAACAATCTATTATGCCAATAGGTGCCTCAAAAACCTCTTCAAAATTCATAAAAACTGATTTTGCTCATCCAATAACTGCTAGTGGCATTTAAGCGCGAGGCCTCTGGCGTTTAGACTCGGCCTTCTCTGTTTAACTGGCGTTTAAGAGCCGGATTTGACACTTAGGCGCCAAAACGCTTTTGCACTTTTTTCACATTTTTGCTCCAAATTTGATCATTTTTCACTCCTTTAAGCATTTTTCACCCTTTTTACCTGTAACTGTAAGAAAAACACAAAAATATCTTCCATTAAAGCGCAATATCTTAAAATAGATATAAAAATGTGTCTAAAAATACTATATATTTTAGATGTATTTCATGTCATTTCAAATCCTGAAGTGGTGTTTAATACAGTTGAAGGTACTCATATACTTGATGAATTGGTGGCAAGTGCTTCGCTCACAATATAGGTGATCCATAATACTGAGCAAGGTGATCTGAAGTGTAACCTGCTCATAGTGGAAGAAGGCCTATTACAGGTTAGGGAGCTCTGTTGGGATTCCAGGGAGCACATAACTGACCTTGAGACTAGAGAGGTGGCGACTGACTTGAAACCTGACGAATGAATTGATGAGATGGACGCGATTGTTGACATCAAATTTTTATATCACGTATGTAAGGTGTCCACTTGAATGTATTTGAAAGATTCACTACTCAGTTGTACCCCCATCTGAGACCTTCTAGTATGTCTTTAGAGCACAAAACAAGGGTTTATGATGATTTGATCTTACCTGGGAGAATCTGCCATTAGATGGGCTTACTCATGACATGAGACATGTTCGGTGTTCATTCTAGTGTTTAGAGAACATATCATATCTACATAAAACCTCTCGTGGATAAGGGAACCCATCGAAGCTTCTTGTAGGTGTTCCATAGAAGGTAAGGGTTTAGAACAACATAACCACGGCGTGGTTTGAGGCGACCAACGACAATGAATCCCCTGATAAATGACCAATAAAAATATTCATTTCTAAAGTGATAGGATCATATTTGATTCCACATAGCTTTCAAATGAAGAAAATCCTCTACTACATGTTTTCGATGAAAACTAGGTTTTTGGGGCTATACCGGTGCCAAGGTGCCAGTCACGGGCACCTAGGGCCCAAAATAACCACTAAAGAGCTTAAAACTAGAGAGCTAAACAAGTAGGCACTAGTCTTCGGGTACCTAGGTGGTCAGATTGCCCTCCGGATCCTCCAAACCGAGAACTGAACAAGTACATGCCAATCTACTGACGCTCAGGTGCTAGTCCTGCGTGCCTAAGTGTCCCCTTCCATACAACATTTTCCTAGCCCTTGGAAAGTAGGCACCAAGAACCCAGCGACAGGGTGCCAGAATCAAGGCACTTAGGCATAAGATTAAATTTTTAGCTCCATTTTCTTCTTAGCGTCTTCACCAAACCCCATTAAAAATCACCTTTTAAGTAGCTGAAAAGCTTGCTGCTTGCTTAAGGAGATATTTAGGGAATAATCAATGGGGGAGAGCTGGAGTGGCCATGTGTCTACTTTTTTGACACATGAGAGGCTTTGAGAAAGGAGTTGCATGGGGGAGAAGTAACCAAGGTAGCTAAGTCTTCCCGCCATTCTCTTCCATTCTGGGTAGGGCTTCATCTTGGAGTGTCCTTCTTCTTCCTCGAGTGGTGAAACCTAGAGTGGTCCTCTTCCTTGGTGCTTAAAGGATTTATTCTAGAATTTGGATTGGAGAACATTGAGATGGCTGAGAGAAAGGGCTTTCTCCGAAGAGCCCCTACTTCTTCTTCCTTTTCTTCTTCCCAATGATTTTTTCTTCTCATTCTTCTTCCTCTTCCTCCACCACTTCACTTAAGTGCATGAGGAGACCTTTCTTGCAGAGGAGCTTGGCTAGTGAAGGATCTAGTTTTTTTCTCTCCTATGCAAAATGAGAGCTTCATTCTAACTTGAGGAAGGATTTTTGGTGCTTCGCTGAAGCTCGAAAATTCACTAGAACATGATTTTTTCATCTCTCCTACCGCTAGGAGAGATTCTTTCAGAACAAAAGTTGGACATCGATCGACCACTGTGGCAATAAGATTGATTAAACTTTTGCTCTTTGATACTTCAAAACTTACCACGAGGAAAGTCAGTTGTACAACATAAGTGCACATATCAAGTAATACTTTGGTTAAAGAGTGTCGCATATCAATTCCACGGAAAAAATGCAATATTTGCATCCACAGAAGAATCTCTATTAGAAGAAAAATTATTAAAATAAAGATTTCAAATAAAGATTTCAAATAGAGATTCTTCTATTTTAATAATTTAACATTATAGTTGGCAAGACTGAGTAAATTAAGAATGTTGGTTAATCAACAACAAGGCTCATGAAAGCATGGGAAAACATTAATGAAAAATGATCTTAGAAAACCACAACGCAAATCATTACCCCTACATCACAAAGGAATAAAGAAAAGTCTAGCCACACATTTTCGAGAACCACAAATTCAAAATCTGTGTAGATTTTCATTACAAAAGATAAATAGGAGTAATAATTTAGAATAAAAGTTGTCCTCTCCACAAGAATAACACATTTTTCTCTCATAAAATAGATCTCTCAAAAACTCACAAGAATTTTGTGATGGAAACTCACTTCTTGAGGATTCAATCAAAAGTGAGGAGAGAACCCTAATAGAATTGCTTCCTCGAATCAAAACTCACCCCTTCTTATATCCTCTAGCCGCCCATGATGCCCTAAGATCAGCCTCATGAGTTAGTTTGTAGGCAAGGCTCAACAAAGGCAATAAAATTCTCACCAAACTAAGTTTCTGCGAACTCACGCGGGCATGCCGGGAAGATGGCGAGGGTGTGTTAGGTTCAGCGCGGGAG
Source organism: Phalaenopsis aphrodite (assembly GCA_003013225.1). NCBI lineage: Eukaryota > Viridiplantae > Streptophyta > Magnoliopsida > Asparagales > Orchidaceae > Phalaenopsis > Phalaenopsis aphrodite. The sequence goes on along the minus strand of NEWO01000107.1, from coordinate 1,564,077 downwards.
CTCCGCAACTATGGTGCGAGTGCACTTGAAGCTGAACTATTGAGTGTGCGGGTACCGACAAAGATGCTTTTCATTGGGCACGGGGGTGTTGAACACAGTGTGACTGCGCCATTTTGGCGACACAGGTGCGCTGGTCCGAAATCCTCGTATTTGTATTTATCTTCGTCCTTTTTTACATTAAACTCTCTTTTCTCCCTCTATTCTGCACAATTAAGATAAAACGTACATTTCTCGAGCATAATATGATATAAAAAGATGTAATACATGGGGAATTGTACTATTTAAATGTCACGTGTTTTAACTTTATCATTCTTCCTTTCATTACGGCCTCTAGATCTAGTTATTAGAGAATCTAAGTTAAGATTCTTAATGTTTCTAGAGTAAACTTTATAACTAAAGACCTTATGTGATGCCATCATGAATCCAAGTGTGAACCTACCCTTTTTATTTTTAGCATGAAATCACGTCGTCGTAACCCCACATTTGCGTCAGTAATTTCGTTCTCACGATGGAGGAGAGCAAAATCCGTCGTTTGGGAGTAGAAAATGAAAAATTCCCATTAGCTTTGACATTCATAGAAAATGAAAAATTCCCATTAGCTTTGACATTCCCTACGTCGTAAAGACTTTCCTTAAGAAATTTCTTTGTGCTGGCCAAACGAAACTCGCCGCCCACCGCTTTGTAGTCACAAATGATCAGGCCTCTTTGTCATGTGCATGTATTCGCATGTGCATTGTGTGTTTTGTAAGGTTTTTGTTAAATATGCATTAAAACTATCTAATTTTGCACGTTGCCTCATTAGCTTGTCTGATCGACCCCATTGACTTGTTCGGCAAGACCGGCCATGTTTTGGCAATTCAACCGATCGGACACACTGGCTCAATTTGATCGATCGTCTTGTTTGTTGGATAGTTTGATCGACCGCATCGGCTTGATCAGCACGATCAACTATCTTTTGTCAATCTGACTGATCAGCCGCATCGGCTCGATCAGATCTATCATCTACCCTCATCGGCTCATCCAATTGGCCCCATCAACCTGATGGACAAGTCCCCTTTAGAAAAATGGGCCCCTCTATTCTTCAATTAAATGCACTCCTTTTGAGGGCGCATATACTCCTTCAATTTTTTTATTTTTATTTTTATTTTTATGGGGAGTTCCTTCCCCCATAATATACTGATAAATGAGCCCCTTTTAGAAACTTTGTTCAATCTTAAACATACATTACAACAGAAGTTAACAGCATTTCTTTTTAACTCTTTCTACAGGCAACCAAAGAGCCCCTGAATTTAGAAAAAACTGTAAATTTATAATGGATTTACAATTTCTGAATTTATTAAATACTGTTAAACGCTAAATCTGACTTAAACCAAAGACCCCCTCACTCTCTCCTACAACATATCTCGGATTAGAAGCATCACAAAATTTTGAAATCCGGTCAAGACCAGCCAGGCCAGGCTCATGCTTCGCAGTAAAAGGGAAGAACCCTGAGGCAATTTCGAAAACAGACAGTCGCCGGATTAGGAAGGCTAGTAGACTGAAAAGGTTCCGAAAGCTTTAAATGCCCCCATTAATGGCAGACTCTGACGAGAGCTCGCCCGCTGCCACACCTTGGCCTCTGGCTTTGCTTTGGAACCCCTCACTTCCTTCCCTTTGCCCGACTCCTCCTCATTCTTATCGCTGGAAGCCTACCCCTGCTCCATTCGAAATCGCGCTCCCGTTGAAATTAATCTAAAAAAAGGTTAGCGGGAGATCAAGTTTCTTTCGCAAAAGAACCTCCTTGGAGAAGAAGAGAAGATGCCGAACTGAGAATTTGGTTTCAGGGATGTATAAGAACCAGCTGCAGGAGCTAGCGCAGAGGAGCTGCTTCAATCTGCCGTCTTACGCCTGCGTGAGAGAAGGCCCAGACCATGCGCCTCGGTTCACAGCTTTCGTCAACTTTAATGGCGAGATCTTCCAAGGTCCAACCCACTGCACCACGCTTCGTCAGGCAGAGCACGCCGCCGCAGAGGTTGCCCTCACTAATCTATCATCAAGAGCCCCTTCTCGCTCCCTCGCAGCTCGGGTCCTGGTAAGCCCCTCTCACTTCTTCTCACAAAATGCGATTTTTATTCACTCTCAGATCCCAAGTTGCGATCTTTCTCTCTGTTACTGTGTAAAGGATGAGACGGGGGTGTACAAGAACCTCCTCCAGGAGACGACCCACAGAGCTGGGCTGAACCTACCGGTGTACACGACTGTGAGGTCCGGCCCTGGCCACCAGCCTGTTTTCACATCGACTGTGGAACTCGCTGGCATGTGTATCTCTGGCGAGCCTGCGAAGACCAAGAAACAAGCAGAGAAGAACGCAGCCATGGCCGCTTGGTCCGCCTTGAAGCAAAGTAAATGGGTCAATAACGGTCTTATTTTCTTGTCCTTTCAGCGCTGTACCGCTTCTTTTTGTACTGATTTCCCTTTTCTTGCAGTGCCTGATTTAGAATCCTTGTCTTGGTCGAGGGATACGAGTGCGGGTGGCGGAGGAGGTGGAGGAGAAGAGCAGGAACAGGTAGTGAGATATCTTCAAAACATAAAACCCAAGGAAGAGAACAGGCTTGCGAGGCAGAGGGAGCATTGCCAGCAGCAACAACAGAAGCCGAAGAAAAAGTTAGTTGGTTTCAATGATGGAACCTCCTCCGTTCCTTCACCTCATCGTTCCGTTAATTTCCAGCAACAATGGAGATCCCTCGATCCCTTTGCTGACTTCACTTCGATCCATTCATCTCCGCAGCAGCAAAAAAAACGTTCTTTTTTAGCTCCACTCCATCCCACAGGACGAAAAGTCATGTCCCCATTGCAGTTCACTTCAAATTCCTCTGCATCTTCTCAGGAGCCTTTCTCCTCAAGAGGTACGATTAACAGCTCTATAATCCTCCCTACCGCTCGTCCCCTTCCATCTATTGCTGGAAATACTTCCTCCCAGTCTAGATCACAAGAAACCCAAACTCTCTGTGATGGAAAAAAACCAGAGCGATTATACGAAAAGGCTATTCAAGGAAAGCCTTCCTCTTCTTCTGTTCTATCTCATTCTTATGCAGATCCAAACACTTCAGTCTATGCTGGACGGGCATTCAGCCCTCCCCCCATCAAAATTTCTATAGGGGCAGACCCACAGAGAACCTCTTCAACAATCCCTGTTCCGAAAATGATGAACACGGGTGGATTCCATACCCATGGCATTGCTCCAGCAGTTCAAATCCGGTCGGTGATCCCGGTCTGTTCCGCCCCGCCTCCCCGGCAACCACAGCACTCACCGGTGACAAACACCCTCCCCTCTTTAGTTCCAAACAAAGAAACAGAGAGCGCAATTTCAGCAACCATTCCAAAGCTCAACAATCTGCAGCTCTGAGCAAAAAGGAGTCTTTCAATCTCTTATACTATTGTAGTGTTAATCTTCTACAAATCATCCAAGTCCTTCAATTTATGCTTGTGAGCTCCCTTGAGAACTTTGACTTCTGTGCTTCTCTCATCCCCAATGGAGTCTTGTTTCATTTTGGTTTATATATCAATTCTGCTGCCACTTCTTCATGAGCCGCCCAAGCATCTATTAGTCCTCTGCAGATGAATTAGAGGCTAAGAGGCAAGAGCACCATTGCAAACTTCATTGAAATGCTTTATCCAATTTGTTGCCCGTTTCTTATGATACATAATCTATGTTTCTTGGTTGAGTTCTGTATAAATTCTTAATTAATCGTTAGCTAAACTCTTAGAAATTGCAGAAATTCCAGATGTTCTTTCTCTGTTGCTCCTCAAAGTCCCCAAATCTGCAAGATTTGAGAAGGAAAACAACAGCCATGGCTGTATAAAACACAACCGTGCACTTGTTCTGCTTTTCATGACTAAAATGAACAAGCTTTGCGATGCCATTAATTGTTATCTGTGCAGAAAGCTTGAGGGAAGCTATTGGCCATGGATGGGTGCATTCAATGCTGCGTTCGGGGGTTGGGGTTGAGAGAGAAAATATGAGGTAAGAAAACAATGCAGTGTGGAGCATAGCTTTTAAGTTTGTGGCCAGTCATTCAATGGTGTTTGTCCAATCCATTAATGCCGATTTCAGTATGGCTACTTTTAATAATTTTAGGTGCCAGCCATATCGATGTCAGAGAAAGCTCTCAGTCTTCACTCTGCTGATTAATGGTTATTAAAGGCCACTAACATGGGGTAGTAAATTAGTTATATATATATATAATATCTTAGATGGGTAGTACTTTCAAAAAATTTAAATCACTACGAGGCTACAAAATTTATAATCAATTCAAAGTATTAATTAAAAAAATAGAATAAAAATTATTAAATTAGATTTAGATAATATTTTAAATTTTGTCTCAATCCTTAATAACTTATGGAACGACTCATGTTCGTAAACGGCTCATGTTCGGCTCGCTAAGAAAACGAGCTGAACATGAACACGTTTTTTGAGCTCGAAATATAAACGAGGTTCGGCTCGTTTCACCCTTATAAATAAGTACTACATTAAGAATAAATAAGAAGAAATAAGATATTTAATATTGATAGATATTTTGTTTATAATATATAAAATAAGTACCAATTTTTCTAATATTGTATAAATTTGATATCTTTACAATGTGTTGGGCATGTTTAGTTTGTTTTCGATACATGTACATGGCACTTTAATTTGAAGTGATCGTATGTCATAGACATTATTTAGATTATTTTTGTAGTGTTAAAATTTATGATTTGTTAGGTGATGATAATGGATGATATGAATACAAGCTTATTATGGAAAAGAACATTTTATTGTAATGGAAGTGGAGTATTTTTGCCTCTATTTAGTGAAAATATTACATATATGATTTAATAGTTTAGATTAAATGATTTAGTAGCCTAGATTAAATGATCTCATTATAGATGATTTGTATACATACCACTAATGATCCGTTTGGGGCAGCTTATAAGTGCGGGCGGCATTTTCAAAATGTCGCCATACTGTTTGGTTCACGCGTTTCACCAGCTTATCCGAAACTGCGTTTGAGTTTTAACACAAAACGCAGGTCGCGGGTCGACCCCTGCAATCGGCCCGCGGGCTGCGTTTTAGGATAAACAGTTTATCCTGAAACACATAAGCTGCCCCAAACGGACCCTTAGTATTTGCATATTTAGCCTGAAAGCTTGAATTTTTACATGTACCATCTTAATCATGCATGTATATAGTATAAATGTGAAATATAAAGTTTAAGTTGTTGTATATATAAATACATAAATGTATATATATATTAGTATGATATGTTTAGTTAAACTTATCATAAATGTATGTATAAATCATAAATCATACTATGTGAGAAATAATATGTGTCAATGCCAATTGAGGAATGGATGGATGATGGAGGACTTCAATGCCAAATGACTTTAGATGATGATAAGCATGAGATGATGGAGAAGATGCAAGATTATTTAAATGATGGAGTATGGGCAACTACAATTTGTCAATTGGTGTTTGGAGGCTTACATTGGAAGGATGATGGTGAATGGAGTTATGGAATTTTAATACAAATTTTTATTTTTCTTTGTTGCAAAACCTCACTTGAATGTATAAATATATGCCATAGCATTTTGGAGGACAATTTAGGTAATTTCTATCATGATCTTGACTTTTATCTTTTGGTATTACACCATTCCTCTCATTGTGTTGATATTTTTTTTAGCATCATAGTTAAATTGTTGTTTTAGATTCATCATGATACTTATTTTGATCATAAAGATGCACAATTTAAGTTTATAATCATAGTGGTGAGTATTTGATTAAGGTTATTTGATCTCAAATATAAACATTTTTAGTATTATTGAACTCATCGCTCTTAATTGTATTATTCAATATAAATTTCTTGAAAATGATGTTCAAATTATCCCGATGCTATTTTCAAGAATTTTTGTTTGAATATTTATGTGCTTTGAGACCTAAAATTAGTTCTTAATTTAGTAAAATTTTTATTGAGATAAGTTGCCCTTATCTTAGGATGAACAGATTGGGACTTGAAAATTTTAATGTGCAACCACTTCTCAAAGCTTTCGCTAAATGTTTTCTCTGACATTGAAAATGTTAAAATTGTGTATGGTAAACAAAAATAGTTTTTGGAGGTCCTATGCAATTTAAAATAACTAGTTTAGTGCTCAAGTGCTCAATAGATGACTTGTGTGTAGAGAATGCATTACCATGCTTGTTTTGTTACATATAATTTTAGCATTTAATTTTTAAATGTTAGTTTTATTTTATGAAAAAGGGTTTTGATAGTTTTATTTATAAAAACATTGAAAATTCACAAAAAAAAAATTATTTTTTTTAAAATATATTCTCATTTCCTCTAAATACTATATATACCTCATTTTGTGGGTATTTGAGAATACATATATTTTTTTTTCTTGTCTACAAATTTCCTCAATAAATAAACTAAAATTTACCCAAGGTATAATTGTAATTAATAATTGAGTCAAACAATCTTTATGACAAGACCTTCATATTTCTCTAAAAAGAGGTTATTCTCATCAAAATGAATTTGCTCTAATGAAAGATGTTTGAAGTTCATAAACCATATGATTGATCTGATTTTTCTTTAATAAAGAGTTCAAATTCCTAATTTCTTTGGTGTAGATTCATTGAAAGTCATTTTGAAGTTCAATATTCCTATTACTTAGATTCAAACCTTCTTCAAACGAAGGAACCACTATCTTAGTTTAGATGGATTAAAAATGGAGTAAATTTAAGACTTTCATAATCCTTAAGAAAGCGCTTATAGTTTCTGAAAAATGGGGGCCAATTATCCACATTTGAATGAACTTGATTCAAGAATAAGTGTCTGAGATTCATTAAAAATATGATGAGACTTAGGGTGTATTTGGGGGTGATTGCAACTATTTGAAGAAATAAATATTCATTAGATACAGAAGAAGCTACCATGGAAAGTTGTTATGGGTGAAGTTGTAAATCTGTTGTGATTAATTCAGCTGTGTTATAGTTGTTTCTAAATTTAGAACCGTATAGCCTTTCAGTACATATTGTATATAAGTTAACCATTTCATAATTAACACACATATAACAACACAAATGAAATTCAAATGGTTTATAAAAGTCACAAGTCCAAATCATACATCAAAAGTTATACATCACAAATAATGAGTAATAGAAAAGTTAAAATTATAATAACAATAAGTAAAATTTTTGCAATATTAGTTTTAAATTACAAACAATCAAGTATACTAGAAAACTTTCTTTCTAAAGCTACTTTATTTCATGAACTCATATTTCCCAATAAACTAGAGTTTATTAAACAAAAATAGCTTCATATTAATGTTATAATGAAATTTATAAAAAAAAAAATTTAAAAACAACAATAATACAAAGAAAATGTTAAAAAATGAAGTAAGGTACTAGAGTCAGTATAAATAAACAAATAATTTATGATTATAAGGAAACAAAGGGCCTAGAAATAAAGGGAACATAGTTTCTCTATGCAATTAGTATTGAACTCATATATGTCGGAAAAGTTGGCAAAACAAAGGCCATCTAAAAGGATCCCTAGGGCCATATTAGTAAAAAACAAAGGGATCTTGGTTGCATTGCTACCAAACTCCTATAAGTCAAAAATTAAAATAGCACAAAGGCTATTTAAAAGTACCCCTAAGGTCTTATATCTCATCAGAGACCTAAACAAAAAAAAAAAATTAAAAATACACATTGCATAAGATTTCATCTAGGTGGGAAAAAACATAAGAACTTTGTATTGTATTACTATTATCTATGAAACTTTTGCATCAACCTCAATTAAACATAGTAGAAGAATAACCAATGAGAAAAAAAAGAAAAGTTAGTTGTGCGTGTGTAGTTCATCAGAAGAACATATTAAGGTTATTAAGCAAGGTAACAACCAACAGTACAAATATGAGTATTAATCCTCACATTTTACCAGTTTTGATAGTTTCAAATGATTAGGATGTTACTTAGTGTTTTATTTTACTATTTTATTCACTTCTTCTTTCATAAGATAATACTTAGTGTCCTATATGATACTGGTAAGACATATGTAAATTTACATGCCATATTCATTGTATTGTAACTTGTATAAAATTTGGGAGAAACATGTACCTTCACCCTTCAAAAAAGCTGAAATTTACTCCAATAATGATATGTGGATGAAAAAAATAAAGAAGAAATGAACTCATTTATAGAAAATAATACTTGAAAACTTATGCAAAGACCATAGAAGCAAGAGTTTTGAAGGTTTTACAGAGATTTTTAACTATGAAAAAGTGATTTCAGGGATTGAGAAGACATGGTTAAAGAATGATGGAAGGAAAGAAGTTTAATTAGAAAGAGGGAGTACTATTTATAAAATTATTTTACTTTAGTGGTGAAGTGTACATCAACTAAGATTTTGCTTACTTTGACTAAAATTTAATTTCAATAAAATAGTAAAATAATTAGGTATCACAACCACATTTCTTCATGGAGCATAGGAGGAGAAAATATATATGCAATAGATTGAAGGCCTCTAGATCAAAGGAAAGAAAAACATGTTTATTTGGTCAAGAATTCTTTGCCTGGCCTAAAATGCTCCCCTTATCATGTTATAAGAACTTTTATCAGTTCATATGCTTAATTTATAAATTTCATATGTAATAAGTACATATATCCCTTATTTTTTAAAATGATATACTTAGAACTTATAGTAATATGTTGGAAATTAAAAAAGAAAATTTTTAATTTAAAACTACTTTTAAAAGGAAATATTTTAAATATTCATAGGAGATCCCAATCATAAAAATGACACATACGTGATGGAAACTTGTTGTCACATTAGCAATTATTTAATAGTAATATGATTAATAAGTTAAGAATAATTAAATCCAGGTAGATGAAAACATCTTTTTTACAATATTTTACATTGTTAATATAGGCTTTCCATTATTAAAAAAATTGAGAATAAAGATGCAAAAGAATTCCATAATTTAGTTATGTTGATTTCCTTATATATTATATAGTGTATGTGACGACTACTCCTATATTATACCAGTACACCTACTATGGTCTGATCTTGAAATCTGGCATGTATCTCATTTTTTTTTTAAGTTTATTAGTTTTTCAGAGTTTTTAGAGTTAATTTTATACTCAATTTATTCATCATTCTAGTAGTTTTGATTTGGAAAAAAATTTAACATATAAAAATGGATCTTATCATATTCAAAAATTATATTTCAAGCCAAATTTACAACCTATTTTTACTAGAATGTAGAGCATATTTAACTTAATTTATTTTAACTCATTTTTATGAGCATCATAAATATACAAATAAAATGATTCTAATTGGATCTGTATTTCTTAAGTATTTGGTATTTCCTTGTAATGGTGGATTTTTTGTAGCAATCTCATGCCTGTTTTAGAAATTACTTTTACAAGTGAATTCTAGATATAATTATCTATTTATTGACTATTTCTTCCATAATTTTTTAAGCTATATACTTTATGATTCAAGAAGTTTTATATAAGATTTATTTTTAATAAAATAATAATTCATTTAATTACATTTTTATAATTTATTAATTATATTTAAAAAATGCCTTACAATTCCCCTATCTAGTTTCATTTTTCTGAGTTTCCCTTACTCCTTTTAGAGAGACAATGAGAAGGAAAAAAATACATTTTTAGAGATAGAAAATGATTTTGGAGAGCTTAGAACTGATTTCATCTGTTTAGCCATGTTTGATTTATTAACATTGAATAAATATCTATTTACTTTTAATTTTGAAAACTACTGCATATTTTGAGCAGCCTAGTATGATGTGGTTGCTCTCCCTTGTCTAATTGGCATGTCTTATTTCAAAGAAGGGTAAAACTAAGTTGAGTAGAGACTTTTGATTATTATTGAGAGTTTGATATTATATATGTTACAATAATATATCTATATTTTTTACTATCATGGTGACGTGTGTATTGTGTTGATAAAGAGAAAATATCAATCATAATTGTTGTATATATTTCTTTTTATTGTATAGTGATATGATCCAAAAGAGTTTTGATGATATTATTAGTTGTGTTTATAACAAAATAAAAGAAAAATATGCATATAAAATTCCTTCCAAAAGGATTTTACGTAATTATTTAACTATCATGACCTCAACTTGAAATGACCCGCCTCAATATGATGGGTTGTATCAAATTGAGTCGTGATAGTGCACATATTGACAGATTTAGCATGCTTGATTGTCAATGGTATCACTATAGATCTTGAGATTCTTAAATGTTTATAGGTGCTAGATTTTTGTATAAGGAAACTAGAATTTTGTATAAAGTTCATAATTTTGTATATTCAAAATTTATAGAGGATCTAGATCACAAACAATCACTCAATAGTTTGTGTTTTAGGCCTATATATGTATTGTAAGTTAAAATATAAAATGACAATCAATGGTAGCTTAATTAAAGAAGTAAAGGTGATTATTTGGGTAAATGAGTTAATTGCTAACTTGACTATTAAAACATAATTTAGAATAGTATTATTTGATATTTAAAATGTCATACACTTATCAAAATGCATCAATCATATAATCAAATGTATTAAGAAAGGACAAAACTTATGTAATTCTTTGTTTTCTTAAAGATGTTATCCAAAGTTTTTGTATAAGTTGTAGTAATTGATACATTGGGAATCTCTATAGATATGATAGCATAAGCTGGTCATTGGGCAATCTCATATGTTAAGTTAAGAACTGTTCATAGCGCAAAAAGTATTCTATGATTAGTGCACTTCACTTTGAATAATGAATTAAAATAATAGTCATGTGAGAGATCATAATGAGCTTCTAACTTGTTTTCTACATTGGGAGTTAATGTTGACTACTAACTTTCTTTCTCTTAGTTCTATAAAAGTCTGTGAGTGTGTGTGTGTGTGAGGATAGATAGCAAATTGACAACACAAATTAGAAGTTTACCCAAAAAAGCCTCAAGAGAGCACTTCGAGGCTTAAGAAACAAGGGGGCTAAGAGACACTGAAATCAAGGGAGAATGATTATTGCATTTGCATTTTTTGGCATTTGAAGTCTCTCATTTTTATCGCAACTTTATTTCTAAGAAATAAGAGACTTGGGGATATATATGTACGTCCAAAAAATGTTGATGGTAAACAAGACTGGTCGGCCACCCCAACTGACCGGCTCGCCATATGTTGGATGTATCCAATTATGAAAAAGAGCCATACATATGAAAAGGAGTCAAATTTAAGAAAATGAGTCAATGAAGCTGATAATAACCAGTAATTCTCAAAGATAATAATAACTAGTAACTCCCCGAGACGATAACCTGCATCTCCCAGGGACAATAACAATCACTAACTCCCAGGGAGAATAATAAATGACAACTCCCAGCAGCATAAAAATTAGCAACTCCCGATGGCAATGATGTAATTTTCTAGATACCCCCATTGATCTATAAATAGGATGATCTTTTCCATTTATAAGGGAAGATGTCATTTGGGTTTTCCGGTCATTTAGGTATTACTCTTTCGTTCTCTCATAACTACTTCTTTCAATATATAAAATAGATCCAACGGCCCGAATAACACCCCCACTGTGTCCCATTGGGGGCCATCGTTCTCTCTCTCTCTCTCTACCTGTACATCAGTCCCTAAGCTATATATCTTGAGCATATCTACATAACAAATTTGGATCCAACATATTTAGTTTATATTTCATTTTCTAATAAAATTTTTTTTTTTTTCATATCAATTGAAGCAAGATTTACCACGAGCAATCAATGTCGTTGATCATCGCCAACCGAACAATAATCAATTTGGGTATAAACCATAAATGGCCATAATGATCATTTTTTTCTCCAAATCTTAAAATTCTTCAAAGATTTACATGCATACCACTCGATTCTTATGTATTTACATTTCTAACACCTAAACTTTCTTTTTTTACGAAAGAACCACCTTCCCGTTGCATATCTAACACTTAAGCTTTCATTTTTACATAAGAGCCACCATACCCATGCATGAAAAGAAGCTATCGACACTTTAAAAGTTAAAATTGTGCTGTTTTTAGGTGATATGAGTCATTTCGAGCTGTATAAATGCTTTAAGGAAAAAGGTGTTAGAAATGTAAATATGAAGGAATTGAGTGGTACATTCGTAAATGCCTTAAATTCATTAGGTCCATGCTAAGCTTAATAACACTTTAAATGAATTCTTATGAACTTGGGTAAGCCATTGGAGAAGGTTTTCAAAATTATTTATGGCTCATTCATGAAGACAACATTATTTTTTTAATTTTTATTTTTATTTTAATTGTGATTTCAACACAAAATTTGTTATTTTGATGATTTTGATAGTTTGAATAAATTTTCATTTTTTTAATATTTTTCGAACTTTTCGCTCAAATACTTGAATAAACTGTACGATATTTAAAATACCGCGAATGCGTGAGAGCTTCGGCGTCATGGAGGGGTATAATGCTCAAGTGCTATCTCACGAATGCGGGCCGCAGGCTTCGACCCGCGGAGAGCGTTCTGCCAGATTCGCATCCCGCCACGAGCAATACGCCGAACCAAAAAACAGAACTTCGCGTCCCACCACCGCAACGCAGGGGGACCGCGGTCCCAAACTAACCCTTTGTCATAGCGCAGTAACCATTGGTTGAAGTTGCCTTGACCAGACGCCCATTTTCTGTCCGGACACCTGACGTACCTCTATGTGCGGCGCAGGTTATTCCTGAGTTATTTTCAGGTTATTTCTGGGTTATTTTCAATAATTCCGAAATAACTCATAAATAACCCAAAAATAAAGAACGCAGTTTATTGCTGGGTTATTTCGGGATTATTTAAAATAACCCAGAAATAAACTGAAAATAACTCAGGAATACCCTGCGCGCCGCATGTAGAGCTCGTCAGTAGTCCACTGAAAAATTTTTGCTTGACCAGAGGTTTCATCTATTTTATTCCAATATCGATAGCTACATGCCACTACAGATAGAAATAATAAAGGAAGATTTACATACACACCACTTAATTCCTATGTATTTACATATCTAACCTCTAAACTTCAATTTTATTTACTTAAACTGAAAAATAGAGATATTTTTGATGTGATATGAAAAAATAGGTGATATAAATGTAAAAAATAAAGTATATGTTTTAGATATGTAAATACATAAGAATTGAGAGGTATGTATATAAATTCCCCTAATAAATTTCAAGCAATTTCAAATAAAATCTTAATTGAAATCAGTTCGGAACTATTATAATACATCAAATGTGATTTAATCCAAATATTATTATTCAAGACTAAATAGCATTCTGTAATAAAAAGGCCACAACGATAGAAATTCATGTTGAATGTTAGTAGCCCAACAATGGCCCATTCTATTAGTTGTTGTTTTGTGGGCCGTATTGCCCACTGATTCACAAAAGACCATATTCTCACAAATGAAATTCTTATATGAAATTGCGATTTTGTTTGTTGGAGGGAAAGAATTTGTGTACATAAGACGTACGCAGAGCTGCGTACGTCCGTAACCTGCAAATATGTTACAGGGAGGATTTCAGGAGGTTATAACCGTGTTATACACCCTGTAACCTCTCTGTAACCTATCTATACCTGAAAACAGAAGCGCGCAGAAGTGCGGAACTTACTCGAAGGTACAGGTAGGTTACAGGGAGGTTACAGGATGTATAACGCGGTTATAACCTCTTGAAATCCTCTCTGTAACCTGTTTGCAGGTTACAGACGTACGCAGCTCTGCATACGTCTTATGTACGCAAATTTTTTCCTTGTTGGAGAGGCTCCTATATATAAAAGTCACGTGACAGAATGGGCATCGTAGTCTTCATTTTAAATAGGAAAAATATACGGTTCCTTGAAATAATTTTGCGAGACAACATGATACACTGTTTTTTCAAACGAAATATACATATACACGTCGAGTGTGCTCTCAAACAAAATCTTCAAATTCACTAAGTTTTCATCCACATAAACTAAAAGACACCCAAGGTTGTCTTCATGCAAAAGTGCTTACTTAAGAGCACCCAAATAGCCTTTAATCAATCAACCTCCCCATCTATTCAAACTAAATAATATGCACATTTTGGCTATGTTTTCTTTATTATTAGAAGTTTTTTATAAAATGATCGTTCGATCGATAGTATTCGCTTGATATGAATGGTTCAGGGGCACCAATTTTGATTTATTATGGTGCAGTTCAAGTTGGTTTAGCCATTTAAATGGACAAGAGATTATAATGACTTTAATGATAAAGTGCATGCATTCTATATATATATTTTTAAATTTTATTACATTAATTACAAAATTCTAAAAGAATTTTTTTAAATTTTGAAATATGGATCATATGTTGTTCCTACTATGAATTAGTTGCATGCATGGAAGTTAATAATGAAGCCCAAAATTGAGGGTGAATTGGGCACTTCAACAATTATTTATGTAAATTTTAATTTTTTTGATGAAATTAAAATAAATAATTATAGTTTAATTTTATAGTATCTCACAATTGCACAATAAACAGTAAGACTATTAAGATAATTAAAGAAAATACAAAAATTTAGACAAAATAACATGAGTAGGAAAATAAATAAAAATATAAGAGAAGGTACAAAAAATTTTTATGTGGTTCTCCACAAACTACTAAGTACCAACCCAAATTATTGGCCCGTTTGGGGCAGCTTATTTGGTACGGTGATATTTTGAAAACACACTTGATATATTTGGGTAAACTGTGTTTTGATAGCTTATGCGTTTTCAAAACGAAAAAAATAGTTAGGTTTAAAAATTGACAAAATAGCATGTGTAGGAAAATAAATAAAAATTTAAGAGAAGGTACAAAAAACTTTCAGGTAGTTTAGGGTTTAAAAATTGACACAAAATGTGAATTTAAAATTAAAACAGAAAGAAACTTATGTCAAATTTATGAAAGGAGTTACATCGTACGAAAGTAAAAATTATTCCATATGGACAACGCATATAGATATGCATGCGCTGTCGGATCTCAACCATAAATCAGAGTTTTAAATGGGGCCCACCGAAATACAATTTTGCATTGATCGACGGTTGAGATCGGCAGCGCATGCATTGCATGCGCTGTTCGTATGGAATAATTTTTCGTACGAAAGACTATTTTGACAATCGAAATACGGTTGATATTTCTTGAAGGAAGAGAATTTTTAGAATTTTTAATTTAGGGAACTATGAAGAGTAAAAAACGTGGTTTTCTAAAAGCTATTGTATGATAGTGCCTAGCACCATGTGCTTGAGCATTAATCTAGTAAAAAAATTTGGCCAATTGATTCTTGAGCCCATATTTAAAAATTACTTACAGAGTTTGATACGTTAGGAAATATGTGTCATACAAGAATATGACAACATGTGATTTTAGAGGTAGCCCAAATTCGAAATAATGCATGATTTAGTTAGTGTAATATGTGTGTGTGTGTG
>NEWO01000107.1:1528712-1548397 GCA_003013225.1 Phalaenopsis aphrodite | reverse complement strand
TATATATATATATATATATATATATATCAAAAAAATTTGAACTTTGAAGTTAAAAAAAGCATGCAATATTCAAAATTGTTCACTATGTCATGATGTTCAAAAGTTTGTTGATTTTCTAAAATAATGTAAGAGGATTTATAAAAATGAGATAAAATGACAACCAACATAATTGTTCACTATGTAATATTCAAAACATCATAAACTAATATGTGAATAAATTCTAAAATAATAATATGGAATTATTAAAATTGACATTAAGGTTTTTTAGTAAATTTAACTAAATTGTTATAATTTAATTTTGAATATAAATTTTGCATACAAATATTCATACTGAATTTCGAACCTAAAAATTGAGTTTAGATATTATGTAAAACTTTTTATTTTGAAAATAGCTTAATTAAAAATATATGACAAAGTGATTTAAATCTAATTACATATATCAATAATTTGTATTGTGTTTAGTTAATGTTTAGCTTATAAAAATTATTTCATTAAGGTTTAAATAAAAATTATAAATCTTAATTTTTTTTTTTCTAAACTTAATAATTTCAAATCATAGGCAAGAGAGATTTTAGGAAGGTTATATGATAAACCAAATTTAAAGATTTTTTTTTTTAATTTAGTTGTGCTTTATTTGATCTGTCTAAATTGAATGTATACTTGAAAAAGATGAGTAACATATTAGAGTATGCAATCATATCTTTTTTATCATTAAAATCAAATAGTGAGGCATAAGGCTCATTGAGCTAACAATACAAATTAATAATAGACATTAGGTTGACCAAAATTTAGATGTGCCTAAGATTATTATAATGACATAGGATGGATCTTGCAAGAGAACATCTTACAGTAGAACAAAAAAAGCTAGTAATACTTAACTTTCTGGTATAAGATCTTATAGCCTGATTAAGAAATACAAGGGCATTGCTTGTTATCATCATAAATACATAAATTCCATATGTATAAATTATAATTGAAGAGCAAGATTGAAATAATAGATAAATTTTCCACCCTATTAATGAGGTTAAGAAGCAAGAGTGTAAATTTATGAATAATATATAAAAGGTAATGATGGTACCTCTATAGAATAATATGGCTACAAAAAGTATACAATTAAAGAATAAGATATAGATAATTGGTGGATTAATTAATAGATGGATTACAAACTTATATAAACACTAGTTAGTTTAGAAATTAGAGAATTTGAAATTATTTAAGGAGCTTTTGAGCTTTACAATACTCAAGATTGGTTACGAATGACTCATAAATCATGTGATGATATATGATTGACAATTCTTTTCAATGGTATAATTTCAATAATCATATTTTCTATAAGAATATAGAAATTATTTGTTTAGACAAAAAATGTGAAGCTAGTCATGTAATGTTTAATAACAAAATAATAGAGCTGTGATATTAGAAAACTTGAGGTTTTGAGAGTTCTTAAAAATTATAAGAAAAAGAATAGATTCATACCATGGGATTAAATTTGAAGTTTATCTAAGAGATTATTTAACAATTCTAAGTTTGAAAGGAGATATTAGGGTCATAATTATGAGAGTATGGGCCAATGTCAAGCGGTTTTATATCTTCACCAGAGACAACACTAATAGAGCGTTGTGTTTGCTTTTCTCAGGTATTCTCTAGGAACCTTCGATGGAGATATAAGGAATGATGTTAATAGGAAGTCTGCACTTGATTCTCTAAACTTTAATGAATTTCAAATTATAATTATTTGAAAGGGAACTCAATCAAGTAACTTATTGTTGGACTCTGTTCACGAGGTGAACAAGGAAAAGTTTTAGTTTATAAAGATTTTTATTTTCTAGTTTAAAGTATTGAATTCCAGTTTAATACGAGGCGAACAAGGACAAAGCCAATGGTTGTGAGCCGCACTCCCAAGTATAGAGAGAGTTTTTTACAAGCTTTAGAGTTTGAATGAGTGGCAGCCTGGTTGGGGAAGCTTCAACTTTTAAAGTTCTTGCTGACAATCTTTTTACCAGTTGCAACATTTGGTTTTCCACAATATCTTGAAGAATGTTGAGCATTTGTTGCCAGATTTTTAGATAAAAGGCTTAGTTCTACTATTTGACTGGTTATTTTTTGTACCTTCTTGGTCTTTTAAGGAGATGATTTGTTTAACAGTGCTTGCACTTTTTTCGGGGTTGTCTTTCATTCCCTTTGGGATCAAGAAGTAGCCAAGGAAATATGTGTTGAGGATCTAACTATACATTTAAGTGGGTTCAACCTCATATTCGATTTTATAAGGGTTTCAAATATTTCTTTTATATCAGGTATGTGTTATTTAGTCGGGCATGTGTTATTCAATCGACTAAATCTTAATCAAGTCATCATTTACATACACCTCAATATTTTTACCATTTTAATTAAAAATAATTGCATCCATGAGTCGTTGGTACATGTCCCCAGTGTTCATAAGCACAAAGAACATTACATTCTAGTAAAATACATCCTCACTACTAATAAAAGTTATCGTTTTCATGTCAGTCAGGCGCATCTTGATCTAATGCTAGTTGAAAAAAGCATTTAGAAAGCTCATCCCGAATGTTTGAGTATTGAGTTTACCAAAGCATTGATTATTAGTAGGTAGTAGTCCTTTGGGCAAGCGGAGTTAAAATTTGTATAGTTCACGCATATTCTTCACTTACCTTTCACTTTACACACCATCACCATGATGGAGTTCTAGGTCAGGTATTGCACCTCCCTGATGTAGCCGCGCTCCTCTACCTTTAACACTTCTTTTTTAATTAGCCTGACCAACATCATGATGGAGGAACTTATTTTATGCCTCATCTGTCGGATAGTTGAGTTGACATTCAGATAGTGGCAGATCACATTTATTGGGATGCCTAGCAACTCCATGATAGATAATTTAAATACATCTTAATGGTACTAGAGGGTCAACATCAACAAGTCCTTTTATCCTTCATCAAATTTTATACTAATTAGAAAGAATTTATCGGGATCCTCCTCATTCATAGAAATTTACGGGTGGGTTTGTAGGTCCCTAAGTCCCCTTCCCATTGGTTATGAATCTCCAAGGCTTTGCTCTACAATCCCAACAACCCAGAGGTAGTAGGTCCATGATTTCTCTAAATCAACTTAAACTCTTATGTTTTTTGGTTGCTCATAAACTTTATTGCAATGTGGTATGTCTAGACCATGACACCAAAATTTATTGAGAAGTGAACGTCCAAGGATGGCATTATAAGTAGGTAGTGAATCAACCATCATGAAATTCTCGGTCTAGTTAGATTACTTATATCCTTTTACCTCAAGTTATTGCCAATTGGATGACTCCCAAAGCCTCCTTTCTTTCTCGTGAAAGTCTTAAATAGGGATAGCCGGTGCAACAAGCCAGTCGACAGAAAGGTTCATTCTGTTGAACATCAATTTCAATAGAATGTCACAAAACTACTGATCTCAACCAAGATACTATTGATTTAGTAGTCTCACACCATAGCATTATGAAAATGGCTTCGTTAGTGGGATTTATCTTCATGAGAAGGTTAGAATCTGTAAATATAATTGGTTCACGGGGGATGAGCTAAGACGTTGCTATAATAATGTACAATTCTCCCGATCGAAGCATTTTATGACTAGCTCATCAGGAGTAATTTTCATCTCCCCCAAGGAATGGTGGTACCACTCTTGCAATGCCTAGTGTCACTTGATGGTGTGTTGTACACTCGTGAAAATGAGTTGGTCGTGGTTCTTTCTCTACAGACCGGGATGATGATTTCATTAGGCTCGCCTATTTATGCAGAGCGACCAGTGGACTTTATAACAGGGACGGTTGGAAGGGCATTGGTCATCCTTTGGTCTCCACTTATCGTTCCATATGGCTATCTTTTGTGGGCGACAACTAGTGCTTCGAGCATTTTCTTCGGTAGTGATATGCTTGTTGGCCATCACTAGTAGTTCAAACAGGCTTTGGGGCTCCATTTGGCTGAGCTCATACCAAAATATTTTGCCACTTAACCCTTATGTTGCAGAAGTGTGTGTCGGTACAGTCTTTAGGTTTTATACTTCCAGCATCTCCCTTTACAACCTAATGATTTAAGAACGTAGGCTCTCATCCAACCCTATATAATCAATCATAAAACTTTTGAAATTTTCTTGGGCCTTCAAGTGTTGGCAAACTGTGCTAGGAACGTTTTTTTTTTTAAATTGACGAAGGAGCTGATCACCACATGCAAGGTGTTGAGCCAACTAAGAGAGAATTCCCTCGGTGTAGTCTAGAGTAATTGGCATTTTATTGTGTTGGAAATTTTTATAAGACAAACAGGTGACTCTAAAGAGGTGATATGATTAGTCAGGTCGTTCCAACCCTTATATGCTTCTCGCGCAGTGATCTTAAATTTCTCTAGTGGTTTCGCGTTAGAGATCTGTGAAGAAAACACATTCTCTAGTTGACAGTGGGTCTCACTTTACCAATTCCATTTTCTATTTATTTATGTTGACCCAACAATGTCTTGGTATTGAGAATCCATAAATCTCTCTGATCCCCGAGCTGCTCAGTGACCATGGGTTTTAGGTTCCCAAGGATTCTACTCTCAGGAAACTTGTTCCCTTCCCCCAAACATTGCTCGGATCAATTCTGTTATATGTGTTATTAACTTCTAAACTTGTTGTTGAATAACTTCCCTAGTCTGATCCACATTTTATGTATCTCTTATGTGAGTTTCTTTTCCAGATTTCACCCTTCTTCTTTGGCACGACTCCAAACTCACTGCACTTTTCAGGACATTGAATTCAGATTTTTCTTGTGGTCACACCCAAGGAACAGAGCGTAAAAAGAATGAGAAAGAATGAACAGTAATTTAGAACGAGTACATTGACATTTCCTGTCCTTTTTTGCTATGATTGTGTAACCCATGCTCTTAGATTAACCTACTACTTATAGACAGAGGTGGCATGGCTCATAAAATTACATAGAGACTCTACTTTAATAGGGACTGCACAAGGTATTACAAGTATATGGCTTTAGTGGGGCTCAGGGTTCCTTTGGAGTCCTCGACCCGGTGATCTGGGTGACAAAGATAATGCGGTTGATCTTGTCAGCCATCTATTTTAGTAGGACCACCTGACCGACTAACGACCCGGGTGTAGTTGGTTGGTCACTCCTGTGAAGTCGGTCAGGTGTTGCTGACTCGCATTCAAGAGAGGTTGCCAATTTAGTTCTTGGTGGATTTTTCGACTCACTTAATCAACTGCTTGATTTGATGACTACTGTTCGAGCCACGCGTGGATTATTTCCCAAGGGGTCCTACATGGCTTGACAAAGTGTTGCGTGAAACATTAGCAAGTTAAAAGTGAGAAAATCTTGATGAGGGTAAATATCTTCCTAAAATTTAGTCATTATTCACTTTAAATTATATTTCTATATTATTTCCATTCAAATTAAGATTAAAAAAAAACAAAAGCTATCCTAAAGAATTATAGTTAAAATAATCTCTTATTCAAAACAAGTTGTGCACAAACATACTGAAGAAAATCTGCATAATAAAAGAACTAAGTAGTTCTTTACATAAAATGATGAACCGAAGGCAAGTTGGGGAAGGAAGTTATCTCCTCTAGTTTTGCTAGACTTTCTATCATCATATGTACATTAAAGTTTTGCCTCCTTTCAAATCTTAAATACTTAATTAAAAACAAATAATTAGTCCAATTTTAATTTAATAAATATTTTAATGATTTTTATTTAACCAAGAAACCTTGGGTATAATTGAAGATGTGAATTCAAAATGATTATACTAAAAATCACTTTTTTTATATAAATTATTTTAGCCATTGTTTCAAATAATTTTATTTATTTATTTAATTTTTTTAAAAATTATAATTTTAATTCTAATTAATTTTAAAGTTTGTTCTTTTATTTTTTAAAATGGGGGAAAATATTACATCATGGCTCGAACGTAGAGCTAAGTTCGGATTGCAATAGATAGGAATATCCCGCTGTGTTACAGGAATATTCCATCTAAGTTATTTATAAAAAATGAAATGTTATTTGAGTATTATATGGTGCTATTCGATTATTTTGCCGTGTTATTGGAATATTACCCCACGTTACTTGATTTGGGACTGAAGAGTTATTAGAATATTCTCTCGCATTATTTAATTTTAGGCCGTGTTGTTCCAATAACATAGTGAAAATTGAAATAACACAGGGAATATGTGGAATAACATAGCCCCAAATTAAGTAACGCACGGGAATATTTCAATAACACTGCAAAATAATCGAATAACACCATATAATACTCCATTTATAGATCATTTTTTACAAATAACACAGATAGAATATTCTTCTAACACAGCGGAATATTTCTAACTATTACAACCTGAACATATCTCTAAGTTCGAAGTCATGATGTTCCTAATGTAATGTTTTTCCTTGAAATGGATGGTAACTCGCCTGCTTTCATTAATTAAACTATTGCCGTCATGGCGGTGCCGTTCACCTACTGCTTGCTGCACCTGCAGTTGCTGCAGTAAATCCAAAATGGCAGGAAGCAGACCATGTAGCAATAGATTCCCACTGAACAAAAACCATTAATTTATATAAATGAATATTAATTATATAAAAAAAATAAATCTGCCTGAAATAGTTTGGAAATAATACGCCTAACTTAATAATTATAAATTATAACAAGCCTACAAATTCTCACCAATAATTTCTATTGATTTGATGGAGGGAGCATCTCTATCTATAGTCAAAAAAAGAGGAAAAAATAAATTAATTTTAATTAAAATAATAGGCATTAATACAGTAACTGCCACGCTGGAGTTTAATTAAATTTATTTTCTTTTTTTTCTCATTTTAATTAATTAATTAATTAATTAATTATTCTTCTTCATATCAACTGTGGCCAGCCATGCACGGTGGAGCAGATTTAGGATTTAATTATTTATTTACATGAAGAATGGGATTGAATTCTAAATAACAGTTTTGTTTCATGTGTAAAAAGCTTTTCCATATTTTTCAAGTTGTAATTATAATATATGATAGTGGGGGTAATCCACGCATAAAATTTAAGGAAAGAGTTAGGGTCTGTTTGTGGCTGCTGTATTTTATCAATAGATTGCTGATAAGTAGCTGATCCAGATATGTTGATGAGCAGCAGCTGATTCGGATAAGTTGTGTTTTGATTTGTGCTTTTAGAAAATAATTGTTTTGCAGCTATTTCAAGATAAATGATTATGCTGCATGTGTGCAGTAATGATTTTTGTAATAAAGGTGTCATTGTAATATATTTGATATTTGAGAAGCAAAAAGACATTTTAAAACGTATCAAATATAAGATACACGTAACTTAGTAGTGAGTATCTAGATTACAAAAAAAAAATTATAATTATAATTAAAAATATTATGATATTAATTTTAAAATACTCAGAGCTAGGGCTGTCAAAACGGCTCATTGTTCGACTCGTTAAGAAGCTCGTGTTCGGCTCGTTAATTTCGTTCGATAAGTTAACGAGCCGAACACGAACTAAGATGTGTTCGTTCGTGTTCAGCTCGTTTTGGCTCGAAATACTACTCATCAAGTTTATATATTAAGTAGTATTTTAAGAAAATCTAATTGACTACAATGCTACAAAGATTTATAAACAATTAAAATATTGATTAAGAAAATAGAATAAAAATTATTAAGTTAGATTCAAATGCTATTTTAATATAAATAATAATTTTTAAATCTTGCTCAAATTCTTATTGTCTTATGACTACATGATTATGGTTGTTAAAAGGACTATTTGTTCGTGAACAGCTCATGTTCGGCTCGTTAAGCAAATGAACCAAACACGAACACACTTTTTGAGCTCGAAATATAAACGAACCAAACACGAGTTTGCTCACAAAGTAATTGGTAATTTAAGAATATAGTGGTAATATTTCTCATGGTTTTAAGGCGCGGAAGCTCACGCTGCCCCCAAAAATAAATAGATAAATAAGGAAATAAAAACTGCTCCGAGGCGGACTCGAAGTGACATCTGATTTTTTGGATTGAGAATCTCGTTGTGATATTTTGTCCAACTTCACACGATATAATATAAAACAAAGGAATATTAATTCTGGTTTTTTATTAAGGCTTAATATTTAAAATTTTATTAAAATTTCATATTTCTTTTATTATATCAAATTTTAAATTTTATAATATATAGACAACTCGTCAAAATTGGTTATATTCATCAATTAAAGAGCAGCTTGTGGCTTCTTAGGCGTTAATTAAAAGGAAATTACAAAGTTAGAGAGGGAAAGTGGATCCCCATTTAAAAACAAAAAAATACAGCAAACCCCTAGGGGTTACACTCTCCGCAGTACAACGCAACGCAAAGAAACAAACCTAAGGTACATGTAATCATTCAAAAATATACCGAAAGAAAAAATATACCAAAAAAATTACACGTACATAAAGTCCCAAAATAACAATATGCACAAAAAAACCATAATAACAGTCGTGTCGAGGAGCAGGGTCAAACTGACGGCTTGTAGATCCAGTATATATATATATAAACTAAAATTGAAAAAAAATATATCATTATGAATTTAATTTAAGAAAAACATATTTAATTATTTTACATTTTTCTAAAGAAAAAAATAAATTTCTATAAAAAAAATAATCTCTATGACAAATATTGCAGACCATATTGTCCCTCTAAGAGAAACTTTGGGTCTATTTGGGACAGCTTAGTGTCTGTTTGAGACAATTTTTATTTTTTTGTTTGTGTTTCAGACTATTTAGGAAACTCTTTACATACTAATTGCTTGAAATTTATGTGGTCGTAACTGCTTTTTCACAGCCAAACATTTTATAGTGCAGTAACAATAAGAAAGTTGTTATTAGATTTTTTGGGAAAAAATTTAAAATTTATAATCCGCACCGCAGTTTCTTATAAAATTTTTTTCTTCGCCACAGTTTTACAATCGCCTTCTTAACAGACTGATATTTTCTCTTTTTGGAAAAATCACGTACTGATAGCCAGTTTTATCGTTCACAAATCCAATTCCCTCAAATTTTTATTTTTTTTTTAAATTTTTACTCAAATAAAATTCATAATAAAACATCCAACTCCTAATTTTATTTATTTATTTATTTATTTATTTATTTGCTTTTTCATGTTTCCATCAATTTCATTGTGATACATTAATTGTTAGTTTCATAAATAAACATCCATTAAGATGTTAATGTGTATGATTGTCTAATTTTTTTGGAATGTGAAGCAACAAGGCAACAATTTAATGTCAAGAGGGACACTTTTATAAGATATTGACACTTGCGTTTAATAAATACTTAGCCGTACAAGCGGATACCAGTATCAGAACTTCCATTATTCAAACATCCTTAACCAACTATTTCATTATAATTAACAGCTTATAAAACCTTCCAAGTTATCATATATTGAAACATCTTGAATAGTACTACTAGAAAAGAATAGCATTCCATTCAAGTTTTATCAAGTCTGATGCATTAATCGCATTAAAATAAGTAGAAAAGTAGGTATAATGAGTCCTTGAGTATAGAATCAATTTTGGAGGGTAAACCTACTTGACAGTTATACTCGAGAAATATTCTCCTATCAACGATGGATGCGTTAATTTTTTTGAGAAAATATTACATCAGGACTCCTAACGCAATTTGTGCTAGGAGTCCGATGGTGGGACACCACATGCCAAGTGGGCCCCACCACAATACACTGACATTGGCGCGTCGTCATTGGACTCCAAATGCATCCGAAGTCCTGATGTAATATTTTTTCCAATTTTTTCGGCAGTTTTTCTTCTTTTTTCTCAAGGTAGCTCTTTGAAAAAATAATATAAATCCCTTGATCAAATTCATGCAATCCACAAAAAATGATAGTTTTATCGTGATAAGCCGCTTCAGTGCAGACCTATAGCTCATCATTTTTTCAGGAAATGTGTACCCGAAAGGCAATGCCTGTGTTTCAAACTCGCGACATCAAGATGAGAAACTATACCTTCAACTACTATGTTGCGGGTAAGTGCACCCTATTTCTCGTCATTGGAGAGCAACTATACAATAGTTCAAAACTAAACATTTAATTAATTTAGAGGAAAATTATGAGCTTACTTCTATCATAATCTAGAAAAAGTCATGTCAAAAATAAATTATTAAATTACATATTATTTGATGTCTTAAACCCTCTTTTTCCTTGGCGCATAAGCTTACCCAAAATATTAAGCAGTTGATCTCATAAAAATTCCAAGAACTTTGGTGGCAAAGGAAATAAAAATAGAAAATCATTAGGTGATTCAAAGCTGTTTAAACCCACTTTCCAACAATGTGAAGACTCTAAAAAATGCATTAGGTGGAGTCTCCAACAAAGCAATCTTCTAGAGTTTAGAATTATGTTACTTAATGCTGTCCCATTTACATTATACGCCTCATTTTATAATAAAAATGATTTGGATTCTTCGTTAAAGAGGATTTTAATGCAAATGTCCCACTCAATTTCAAGGGAAAATGACCCAACAACGTACACCAAATTTCTCAAGAAGTAGAAGGGAAGTTAAGCTAGAGGCATGGAAGCATAGAAATGCATTTAAATGTTAGCTTCTAGAGTACTAATGGAACTAATTTCTTCAATGGTCTCCTAATGCTTATAAAAGCATTCCATCTACACATAAGTAATGTGGTGTTAATTGACACCGACTATTATATAGGAAGATGGGTATGATTTCAAAAAAATATTATTTGTGCTCCTAGTGCCATGTTGAAGGGTGATTTGGGAATATATAATCATAAAATCTTGATCATGAATGCCTCCAAAGGATGATATGAACATTAAGTATCTAGAAGGTCACTACATTTGCACTACATCTAGTTTTGAGGCCCGCTCACCTGCATTAAAATTATCTAATGCTACTAGAACATCCTGGTGGTCACTTTGTTTGCACTATTTCATGTAGTTTTAACGCTCACTCATTTCTATTAAAATCACCTACTCTAATGCATACATCTTCAATCTCATCACTTAGCATTTCCAATTATCATCGGTACCATCTCTTATGTTGATCATAATATCAACACTATATCATTGGAAACCATTGCATTAAAAAATAATTATAAAAAGTATATTATCAAAGATATTGCATAAAATTATCTAAGGATTAAGAACACTAACATGATAACGACTAGATTAAATAAGTGAAAATCAAAAGCAATGGTGTCCAACTAGAGGCCAACTATTTATTTTCTTCTAAACAGTGTAAAGGGCCAAAGATCAAATAAGTCAATTTAAATCTACTTATAGGAACTTTTAAAACACTGGCTTTGATGCTCGGTAAATGTTCATAATAAGAGTTTAATAAAGATCATAACACAGTTTTCTTTTAGTCCTAACTCGATGGAAATCCAAAAAGGATGGCAAAATTATATTGTAGGTTATAATTTTGGCTAAGAAGGTTCTTGGACAAACTTTACTTCATGGTCTCCTACCAATAGAGGTTTGCATTAAGATAAGTCATAATAAACTACTCATAATTTAATAATTATTGGATAGTTTCAAATTATTGAGTGAGAAAATACACTAAAAATTATCTAAATTATGTGCTCACATTTTCATATTTTTGCTTAAATACTTCATTAAGCAATGTGGCTTGCGCAGAAAATTACTTGAGAAGAATTTGAATGAAATCAAAATTTGAAGCACAAGTGCAACAAAATTACGTTGGAAAAATTTTAAATAAATTTTTATAGAGCATAATACCATAGTTCAAACCCAAAATACTTTGACACTAGGATACAATGCTAAAACACCACAACATTGGTATAGTCCAAAATGAAGCCAGGAAATAGAGAGCACAATACCTCAGTGCTTCGCACCAGTGATATAGCGCTATTCACAGTGCCACAACACAAATATTCAAAGCCTCGTATAACCAACATAGGACAATCTATGATAGAATATGACATAAAATAGTTAAGAAGACATAATGCACAACACTCCTATGTTATGACAAACTTGTAGTGCGACGCCTATCTAGTTAGTTTTCTTTTATAGTTTTGATAGCTCTAGCATAATTTCGAACTACATGTGCATTATCAAAACTTGATACGGTGAATAGTATTAGAGCATGACTTTTGAACTTGTAAGGGGATCTTACCTTTAGTGAGTGTCAGAGTGATGTTAGAGAGTATAGAGAACTAAGCTTGGAGTAAGAGGAGAAAGTGCATGAGTGAATCTAGGGGGTGAGAATGGTGTAGCAAATTAAAGAATAGTTCACTCATTTCAATCTCCTTATTTTTATTGCCTTGTACTTTAATTTTTAATAATTTTTTCTTGATGTGTTTGGATTGAAATGATTAGAGGCAAATTTTTCATACTTCAATTTGTTAATCTCACTATAGGAATTTTGCTAGTTATGGTCAGAATTTTGCCAAAAAATTTGCCTCAAAGAGGGACAAATTCCAATGCAAAGCCCTACCACCGATATTTTTACATCGAGAACATGTCTGACGCAAAATTCTGAGATGCAAAGGCATTTGGTGTCAAAAGCTTTTGATGCTAAAATTTTTGGCAAAGTTTGCATCTGATACTCTCTATCATTAGTATGTTGCGACAAAAATACTTTCAAACGTATTATTTAACTATGAAAAATGCATTGATGCACCAAAAATATATTCATTTTTAGACCCATATTTTATACTTATTTTTTATGATATTACACTTTAGTGGAAGTTATTTTGATGTTTTCTTGCAGATTGTTGATTTTTATGACTTAAAGCAAAAAGGTAGCAAAAAGGATGAAATTTGGAGTCAAAATGACGTTTTTGAAGAAATACTCAGCGTCGACCACGCCAAGGGCAGCGCCGACCGCGTAGAACAGCAGAATAGACTGAGAATTTTACTCAGCACCGACGATGCCAGAAGAGCGACAACAACACCTTTAAACAGAGAGCAGCGAATTAAATTGCAGGACACTTGCGCCGACGGCGTCTGAATGGCGTCGACGGGACCAATGTCGGTTCATCCCCTGTTTCTAGAAGATTCGATGTATTTGGACGATTTTTGAAGAGATTTTGGAGACTGATCGACTACTTTTTATATGCTTAAAATATAAGATAAATATGGACGTAATAAATATTCAATAATTGTAAAGTCACACTTATCAACGCAAGTCTACGTATCGTTCAAGTAATATAGGGCTCTAATGGAGTCGTAGATATCGATCCCACAGGGAGTGGTTTAGAATTACGAACTAAGATTTTAGAAAAGCATTACTTTAATCACAACAACAAAGTTCAATTTGCTTATCTGTCACTAATAGGCAATTGAAATAAAATAGGTAATTTTAATAACTATTAGAAAACTAATGATACTAATGAGGGTTTGATTGTGATATTCAATATATAAGAATGTATCATTCTCCTTGTCAAGAAATTATAGTGAATGGATAAAGTGAGTTAGTTCAATTTATATTGTGTCAAATAGGAGCATATCTATTCTTTACCATTTAGTCCAAGCATAAAGAACATTGACTAACCCTATGCTTGTTTACTGAATCTGCGGCTAGGCTGGGAGGATACCAGCTCTCACTTTGGAGCTCCCACGTTCCCCTCACTTGAGGGTTAACATCTACACTTCAGCACCCAAACGATAGAACTGAATTGAGGATTTTAGTTTGTCACTTAAATCTCCAATTCTACGACCGATAATATTATTTTCCTATTTATTTCCACCCAACTTCCAAGGGCTTTGACCTCCCTGAATCTTGGATGAAATCTTCACTTTAGTTGTAAAACTTAACATATTTTAACAAATCAATTGGCCAGATTGAAATTAAATTAAGATTGAAGTGAAAAGATGATCACAATTTCTTAAACATTTTTATGGCTTCACCAATTTAAATCATCATTTCACAAATCTCGAGACAAGGAGAAAGACACAGAAAACTACTCATATATCATGGAGAAAACACAACAAAACTCAAAATTCATATATAAAATCAAAGTCATACAAACTACAACAAGTAAATAACTTATATCTAAATTCTTCCCAATAACACTCCTCGAAGTTCCTCTGAATCTCTTCCTTTTCTTTACAGCACACAGAATTCTTCTTTGAAGCAACAAGGAGGAAGAAATCTCTCACTTTCTCTCCACTCTTACAACCTCTCGAAGAATTCATCACAATTTAGACACTCAATTCTCTATACACTAATGGAACATGTCTAACCTCCAGGACCTCTCTAATTTTTGGCTAAAATATTCTTTTAAAGTTGTGGATGAGCTTTCCCAAGAGTTGCCTAAGCATCCCTTCAAAATTTGGCCTTATCCAAAGCTTAAGTAGGCATAACTACCGAGCTCGCCGTCGGCGGCCTCGAGAGCACCGTCGGTGGACTTCTGAAGAATTTTGTTCTGTAGCCTCGGGAAAAACTGGCCGTCGGCGGCCTAGTTCAAATTTCCACATTTTGGTCCTTTTCACTCCAAATTCGCTCCTTTTTGCATCTTTTTGCTTCATTGACCCAAATACATCATTCCTCTAACAAAACATCAAAAATATCTTTCTTTAAAGTGCAATATCATCAAAAACAGTATAAAATAGGTATGAAAATCTCAACATATTTTCCTTGGGTCAAAATTCCCCAAACTTAACTATTACTTGTCCTCAAGTAATTTTATTACTACATAAAAGTTATGATCTACTGTAGTAAAGTTTTAATTCAGAAATACTATAAGTTTGATCTAAATAAATATCATAGTGAGATTTTTAGAAAAAATTCAAGTAATTGAATTAACTCTATAGCCACAAGATTATGTAGTCATCAAGTTTAAGAGTTCTAGTCTTCTATTCATTTCAAGAAAGGCTATACGTTGCAATATTAAGTCACTTAGAATATTCAAGTGATAGGAACTTCATGAGAACTCTACTAGTAAAAGTTCTAATCCATAAATATAAGTTCAGGAATGTATTAGGTTTTCCCTTTAGGAAGGTCCAGTGAAGCCAATTTTTGATTAGGCATATCCTCAAGCTTTTCCTCAATTCCATAATTTTTTCTTTCTTTTCTTTTTTTCATTTGGATTGTTTTCAATCCTATATATTTTTCTTTTCTTTTTCAGGGAAATTTTTCAATCCTTTCTTTTTCCTTTTTCAAGTGAGGATTACTATATCTGGATAGTCTTTAATGATTTTGAACTTCACTCTTCTTTCCCTAAATTTGAAACTTAAAGTATTCATTTACCTTATAAGTAATTCATAGCCTTTACATCATTGAGCCTAAATCTTTTCATCTCAAATGAATTTCGAGATTCTTAATACTTCAAAATATAGTTTCATTTACTTTAAATAGTTAACTATAATCTTATTCTCTTATACTAAAATATCTTAAGTTACAAAATTAATTTTCATTACAAAAATATTTCTTTAAATCTACCATAATATTTAAATAGTTACAAAAATATAGTTACCTGAATTAAATTCACTACATGAAATTATATATTGGAATAGAGGACATCTAATAGTAAATATTTTTCTTTCCTCCCCCAAACTTAAATTTTTAAATATGAAATAATATAGGTGGAAAGAAAAACTATAAACATAAATCATACCTCAGTATTGTAGGCATTTTCATCATTCTGAAATTTCTGCAAGCCTTCTCAAATTTTTACTTCATCTGGTCTATAGTATTAGGAGCCTTCTACACATATAAATTATTAGAGGAATTAATGGGTAATGAAATTTTGAAATAAGTATAAAACTAAAACATTAACTAAGCACAATATTTTCTAAGACAACCACAATACTAAATAATTAAAGCTAAAATGCGAAATAAAAATCGCATTACATTACAATCCACAATACGACTCAACATATATTAAATCACACATGCACGTTTAACTATAACACCAACTTTATAAAAAAAATTAAAAATCATCCAAGTACAACATAATAATAAAAATGAAAGTCCAAATACATAATCATCCATTTCTATTACAAAAAGATCACAGAAATAAAAATACAAATATAAGTACATCAATTCATTCAATATCAAAATCCCAAACTATGTCTTCATCGCCTTGATCAACAGGTGGATTGGGTTGATACTGAGTATATCGAGGGCACTCAGGAAATGTAACATCAGGCTCACCTCTGTAGTGTCGGGCTTGAGCTTCATAATAGGCTACCTCAAAACTTGAATGCCTCTGAAGGTACTCACTATCGTAATCATGTCAACGTTCTAAACCTCCAATCCTTTCAGTTATCAATTCTATCTTCTTCCGCTGCAAGGTCAACTCATTCATCAAATCAGAGAGGGTAGGGGAACTAGAAGGTGGAAGGTCATAACTTGTAAAGGGGACATCTCTACTAGTAGAAGGTTCTTAACTTCTACTCCCAGTTCTTCATTTCTCATGGGATTCATAAGTCTTTAAACTAGCTTTACTAATTGGTTTCAAAGGATAAACTCATTCTTCATCTCCACTCTCCACTCCAGAAAGTTTGTAAATTGTATAAATAAGTCCAGCATGTCCTAGACCTCCACTTGTCTCACTCCTCGCGTAGTCAATATATTCTTAAGAATTATTCTCCCCACATTTATAGTTCTACTATTCTGAATACAGAAATTTAGAATAGCTCTATCTCTAATTACCTCATTATGGTGATAGGTCGGTAACATAATAGAGGAAATAAAATAGTGTCACGCTTTAGAGGTGGCATTCAGCATGGAAGCAGAAAAATTTACCTGTTCTCGTTGCTTTATCTTCCACGTTCCTAACCCATCAGTGAGAAAGTTGATCACATCATTGAGGGGGTCTTCCATTGTACTAAAGGATTCATATTGGCAGTTATAAGAGTCTGGGACATCATAAAAAGTGTTGATGCGGGCGGCAGTAAACTCAACCAGAAACTCACGCACTTAAACGATTCCGTCATCAGAATAAATCACGTTGGCGTAGAACTCCTTCACAACATTTGCATCAGCTTTATTGGTGGTGTAACAAAAGTTTTCACACCTCCGCTTTGCAATAACTCGTTCGATTTCTCCTCCCGGACTTTCAAAAACTCGATCTTGTATGCACTTCTTTCCTTTAAAAATGGAAGTAAATTTTGTTTGAGCCATCGCATTGACGATGAGAGACTCGTCAAACTCAACTCTTCTATTTTGACGTGGAGTCATTTCAATCTAATCAAATTATATAAAAATTTCCAAAAATTACTTCAAATATGCAAATCATGGCTTCCAATAGTAATTCTAAGAGTTCAACATTAAGATCCATGAATTTCTTCCCAAATTTTCTTCACATTCTCAAATTTTTCGGATCTCCTCAATGTGGAAGAAATCCACGGTGAAAATCAAATATTTTTAGTTTGGAGTTAAGCTCTTACCTAGAGATGATTAAATCCTGTGTCAAAAAGACTTGAAATCGCCTCCCAATCCAAGATCTTTCAAGCTCTAGGTCAAAAATAACGTTTTTTGGAGGAAGGGGATGATGAATAGTGGCAGTTGACTAGTTAAAATTGCAATTAAAGGTGCTTTTTTGTGAGCTCGCCATCGACGGGGTCGATGGCACCGTCGACGCGCTCTATTGGAATTTTGAACATGAATCTCGGGAAAAATCCGTCGTCGGCGGCGTCGAGGGCGCCGTCGGCGGGCTCTATTGATTTAGTCCAAATTTCAAAATTTCACCTTTTTGATCAATTCAAAGCCTTAACGACATCTTTTCAATCATTAAGACATAATTTTAACTGACAAAATGATGTACTTAGCACATCTAAACTTTCACAACGCAAAACATCACATTTATATATAAATTCCAAGGGGTACAATATACGTTACATAACACACCAAAGTTTGGTATTCTCTCAACCTCAATACATTAATTCAGCATCGCAATCCAAGCCACAACACTCAAAACGCTGAAAACAAAACAACATATGCTTAGTCTCAACTATATAGAGATCTACAAGCATAATTCTAAAGCAAAGAAATACAAAGTTCAAATCAAAATACATAGATAGACAGATAAGTAGTAATATAAATTTACTAATCTTCGGACTCGGTACTAGATTCTCCTCTGAGATCACCCATTGATTGCACATGAACGAAGAGGTTGTAGAAGGGTCAGAATGGAAATTCTTCAGTGGAATCCTCTTCTACTAACTTCATCCTCCTCATCAGTCGTATCAAGCTATCTTCTAAATGTCCAGAGTGCTCAAAATGTTCCTTCATCCTCCAGTCTAAATGATCGAAGAAATCAGAGATATTATTAATCGCGTTCATGACATTTTGTACCTCCTTTTCCAATTTCTTGATTCAGCGTAGGATCACTAGAGACTTATCAGGGACTGAGGGTTGAACTGGCAGTGAATTCTGAGATGCTTGATCTACAATAATTGTCATGTCATTTTCATCTTCAAAAACTGGGAATCTCTCAGTTGGATCCAAAGGCTTCCAAGGTAGCAGTACATTTTCCCAATTTTTATAGAATACTTGGAACTGACTACAAAGTGAGAAAATCGTGGATGGGTGTCCAAGCCCATAAGTTGATCCATGAACGATCAGGCCCAAAACTGACTTCACAATTATTGATCCAATGTCGATCGGCAGTTCCCTTTGGATGCAGTAATTCAAAATGGCACTTTCTTTAGAAACTTTACCGATCTTCATTGTCGGTAAAAGTTTCACTGAAATAAAAAAGTGTCAATGTTTTGAAACAGGATTTAGGAGTGTCGCAGAAAAACTAACATACTCGTTTTCTCTTGTTTCCCATTCATCAGTTTTGTCCCTTAAATATTGGTAAATCTCATTCATCTGGTTTCTCGTTGGGACGAAATTAGAATAGTGGCAGACATGAACATTCTATATCATATATAATTTTTTGATCCGTGCATGAGTGAAAGTAATCCATCTTCCTCGCACATAAACAACTCCCTGGTTGATTCTGTGTAAATTTGCATAAAATTCTTTCACTACTAGAACAACTACGGCGGCGGTAGTGTAGCACGACACTTCCCATCTTCGCCGCACTATCATTTCTTCAATATCCATCGTAGGATTATTCAATCCGCGATTTACAAATCCTCGTTCCATGATCAAGATTTTCTTTGTCAGTAACTTGTTGAAGATTCGCTGCTCTTTCGCACTAATAAACTTTCGCCAATTGAACACTCGCATTCTAGGATTATCAGGGGAATTGGACGCCATATGAATGAGATTGGTGGAGTTTCACTTTGTTTTTGGAGGGAAAATATGAACTAGAGATCAAATTTTTTAGTTTAAAAAGACAATTCCCGCACCAAAACCGCCAAAAACCGCCATTTGAACCTTGGTAATCACCAATTCGTCGAACTCGCCGTCGGCGACCTCAAGGGTGTCGGCGGCGGCCTTAGGGGCGCCGTCGCCGCGCCTTTGTATTAATTTTTTCTGGACTCTCGAGAAAAACCCGACGTCGGCGGCATCTAGGGCGTCGGCGGCGGCGTCTAGGGCGCCATCGGCGCCCAAGGCAAAATTTGCACAGTTTCCCTCTAGTGCGAATGCGTTCCAATTTTTCTTCATGGATCCAATTTTTATGATGTATCAAGGGTAAATAAGAGTATTAGAGCCTAATACTACCACAGACTAACGATGATTTCAAATAAAAACTACTATAATCACGATAAAAGTAAAGATAAATATGGGTTGTCTCCCATAAAGCGATTGGT
This sequence comes from Phalaenopsis aphrodite, assembly GCA_003013225.1. Taxonomy (NCBI): domain Eukaryota; kingdom Viridiplantae; phylum Streptophyta; class Magnoliopsida; order Asparagales; family Orchidaceae; genus Phalaenopsis; species Phalaenopsis aphrodite. The sequence goes on along the minus strand of NEWO01000107.1, from coordinate 1,528,714 downwards.
TT
>NEWO01000107.1:1464600-1490032 GCA_003013225.1 Phalaenopsis aphrodite | reverse complement strand
TGCAAAGAAAGGAATAGATTCAGAGGAACTTTGAGGAGTTTTCTTGGGGAGGAATTAGAGATAAGTGTTATTTACTTGTTGTAATTTGTATGACTTTTCTTTTATATATAGATTTCAATTTTTTCCGTATCTTCCCCATGAGTTCTAAGTAGTTTTCTTTGTCTTTCTCCTTATCTTAAGATTTGTGCAATGGTGATTTGAATTGGTTGAGCCTTTAAAACGTTAAATAAGTTGTGATGATCTTTTAACTTTGAGCTTAATTTACTTTCAATCTGGTCAATTGATTTGTTAAAATATGTTGAGTTTTACAACTAAAGTGAAGAATACATCCAAGATTCAGAGAGGTCAAAGCCCTTGGAAGTTGTGTGCAAATAAATAGGGAAATAAAATTATCAAACATGGAATTGGAGATTTTAGAGTGACAGACTAAAATCCTTAATTTGGTCCTATCGTTTCGGTGCTAAAGTGTAGATGTTAGCCCTCATGTGAGGGGAACGTGGGAGCTCCAAAGTGAGAGTCGGTATCCTCCCAGCCTAGCTGCAGATTCAGTAAACAAGCGTATGATTATTCAATGTTCTTAATGTCTGGACCAAACGGTAAAGAATAGGTATGCTCCTACTTGGCACAATATAATTTGAACTAATTTACTTTAACCATTCACTATAATTTCTTGACAAAGAGAATGATGCTTTCTTACATATTGAATATCACATTCGAACATTCATTAGTATAATTAGTTATTTAATAGTTATTAAAATTACATATTTATTTCAATTATCTATTAGTGACACATAAGCAAATTGAACTTCATTTTTGTGATTAAAGTATTGCTTTTCTAAAATCTTAGTTCATCGTTCTAATCTTACTCCCTGTGGGATCGATATATAGGACTCCATTAGAGCCCTATATTACTTGAGTGATATGTATACTTGTGTTGATAAGTGTGACTTCACAATTATTGAATATTTATTACGCCCATATTTATCAAATCTATAACTGTTATTAAGGTTTTGGTACAGTTGCTGAGGAAGTAAATCTTTTACCAGTAGTATTAAATACTTATATTTTTAAGCATTTATAAAGTCGCGTTCAAGGGGTTGCAGCCTTTAAAGCTACAGTGACCCTATGAATACTTCAGAGTTACACTTGAAAGAGCTTGTCTTTGATACTATCTCAAATTGTAGGATGTCTACAGTAGGTCCTGTAGCAGTAGAGATCACTACATGATGAGAAGTTTGACAGAGCAGTATGGCATACATTCACATGCACGATATTAGATGTTGTTTAATATATTTTTTCCAAAGACGTTATGTTTGGCTTAATGTCGACATATTGTGATATTATCTGATGTGTCGTGGACAGCTTGTTTGTGAGTAAAATAAGGTTGAAGAGCCTTTTAGCTACAATTGGTTTTTGTCATTGACTACTTCTCGTGTAGGTCCAGAAAGGTGAAGTAAGAACCCACAAACAAGACAAAAGTTGACATTAACGAAAAATAGACTAAATCTTGTGAAATGGCATAAAATCATTTCTCAATCTTTACACGAACGGAACAACAACCATATGTAAAGTGTAGATTCCTCGAGGTGTCTTGGACCCAGCAAACAACTCAAGGCATTTAAATATACCTTTAACAACATCACCAACTAAATGACAACTACAGGAATAGTGTAACTTCCTCTGGGTGGCTTAAACCCAGCAAATGTTAAGAATATGTAATAATCCTTAACCAAATCAACCTTGTGAGTTTTACATAGCTTCTTTTGCTAGTAGGAACTACAGCCCTTCTGATACGGAATCACGACTTTCCTCTAGCTTACTTGTTCTCTTCTTAGTTAAGATGTAAGTCCACCACCATTTCTTCCTAATGAGACAGAGACATGACATTAGACATCTTTGAGAATAAGTATAACAACTCTTTTAAATAAATACAATATTCATTTTTTTTTACTAATAAAAACTACAGCCCTCCAGACACAGAATCAAGGCTTTCATCTAGCTTAGTTGTTCTCTTCTTAATTAGGATGTAAGTCCATTAGTATTCCTTCTTAACAAGACAGGCACATGACATTGAAACTTTGAGAATGTTGAGACCTTTTACTGGCATTCTCTTTTAAGCTAGGTGATTTTTTTGTACAAATTTGGCAGTAGAATCCCCAGCAACAACTTTAACATATATTTGGCCTTTCCCAAGAATTTTTCTGGTATATTATGTTTCACGACTTGACTGACTAGTTTAGTCAACGCCAACATGTGTGGCATACATGTATGCTACACCACACATATTAGGGGTCTATTTGTTGACCTCACTATTCCAATGACTCATCCCACTCACTTATACATGACCCTAAACTTGGGTTGTGCCTTTTTGCACCTCATTGTTGCAAGCTCAAGCCCCCAACCCTTGGTTGAGTGGATTTAGGCTTTTGACCAAGTGAGAACCTCAATTAAACACAATGGGCTAGAAATGCCTTAGGTGAACCCCAGTTAACTGTTGAGGACTAGATAAGCCCTAAATCACCTAGATCAACCTGAAACCCTAGGGAGTTGACCCTAAGAACTTGCCTGTAGGCCTTAGGAAACACTTTTACCACCAAATCCACCATGGGAGAGGGGTTATAAAAATTGATCCCTGACCTCACCAGTGACCTTCTTAACCCAACCAAACCCTAGAAATCTGATCAAAACTCTAATGTGCACTTGTGACCCCAAACTTTGATGGTACACTGAGACGGTCAAAACTAATTAAGCTTAACCAAAGTTTAGCAAATTTTTGACCAAATTGACCATTTAACCTCCTCCATCCAATCCATGACCATGTGGTCAACCATGGACCATAAGGTTAACCTTGGATAATGTGGTCAACTCATGGACCGTATGGTCAGCCCTAGACTAATATGGTAAACCTGGGACCATATGGCCAATCCATGAACCATATGGCCAACCTTCGATCATGTGGTTAACCATGGACCATATGTTCAACCCATGATCCAAGACCATGGTCCAAGCCCATGAACCAAGCTCATGGCCCAATCACCCAAGCTAACCCACCAAAAAATGGGATGACCTATACCTTAAAAAATTCCAAAAAAAATTAAAAATTAAAAATTAAATAAGGTAGATGAGACAAAGGAGATCACACCTACCCCCTCCTTCTACACTTGGCAACCAAGTCTCCCACACTTAAATCCTCTCATGCTTGGTTCAAGCTAGACCATGACTAAGCTTAAAAACAACACCTCTAATTCCCTCCAATGCCCTCAAACCATGGAATTTCTCTCACTTCCCCATTGGAGCCAACATGGTCAATCCTTCCAAAAATGGCAAATGGTACCCCTAATTCCTCCAAGAAAGCTTCACATGCCTCTTCAAACTCATAAAAAAGCCACCCGAGCATGTCTTAAGCCAGACCTAGCTCCCCATGGCCATTAAGAAAAGGAATCATAGACCTCATGCTCTCCACATAGACTCTCAAACCCTTGGCCTTCAATAGAGAAAATCTTCTCCTAGACATAAGCATTTGATCCCCCATCTCCTCAAGCCCTCAACCCCACTGAATGCCCTAATTTCCCATCCCTAATCTAGGGAAAATTTTGGATCTGACATAAACTTCTCGAAACCTTAAATTCAACTCTTCTAAAAGCTTCCTAGAATCTTTATGATCTTCCCGATCAAAATTGAGCCTTCATGTAGCCTCAAAGCTATTCAAGTCTAAACCGAGTCACCATTTGGCCTAGCTCATAGCTAGAGCCGATTTCAATCCAAAATGATCTAACAAGGAGTTGCGTAAGGTCAAAATGATCGTGTTTGTCAAGTCCAATCAAGCTCTCAAGACATGGTATGGATTGAAAACCCTAAAAATTGCTTTGGGTTTGATCTTTTTTGAAAGAAATGAATACACCATGTTTGATCAACTGTATAGATATGTTCATCTAGGATAGATAAAGCTTTAGAAACAAATCCCGGGAGATTTCTTAGAAAATTGAGGGAGAAATTAGAATTTGATCATGAACAGTATTCAGTTTATTATCCCGTGGGAATGATGAACATATGTCTTCCATCTCTGTGTATTGGAAATGGATGGCAGTTATTATATCACACCATTGAGTCGTGTGGAATAAAGGAGTGGACAACGAGCCACCTCAGTGCTTGCGTGGAAAGCGTCACAAATCAAACGATGTCGCGTGGACTTCCAATGTCGCCAATGATGAAGAGGATGTCGCTTGGATATGTAGAAAATTCCATCTTTTTCTATTTAATTAAATTCAAAAATATAATGTAAATTTAAAATTATATACTTTTGTCTTAAAAAATCATAAAAATAAAAGAAAATAACCTTTGAACTCAGTGAATAAAGGAGAAGATAAAAAAAAATTTATATAATTAATTTAGATTTAATTTTTACATAATTAAATACTCAAGAGAGTGTTTTCATTATTAAAAACTAAATATAAATCCAAAATTTGTGAAATTTGTGCGGATAATTTCCTCCACCGTTGGGAACATTTCCTTATTTTTTCAAGGTCGGGGGATTTCTCTAAAATAAAAATAATCAATTTTCTACCAACTTTTGTAATTATTTTGAAAAATAATTATAAAAAATTATAAAAATGAAAATTAAAATGGGAATTGGTTAGGAAATTTAAGGTACTAAAATCAAACCCTAAAATGATAATTTTCACTCTATAAATTTTTATAAAAAAAAATTGGAACCTTAGGGCAAAACTATAAATTTAAAAATTTACACTTTAACCCAAATTGTTCCCAATAACTTAGTTTATGAAATTAAGCCTTGGTTCTGGGGATTAACAACATGGTTACCCTTTTTGACCATGAGGTTACCTAGTTTCGGCTTATTCAAACCAAAGCTTGGCCCAATAGATTGATAATTAAACTTAGCCAAATTAGGTTTTAGTCTAATGTCTAATCAGGTCTAGACTTAGTAATAAAGTTTAAGGTATAATCCAACTTAGACCTAAACTAAACCCTAAATGTTGGGTCTAACCACCATCGACCAAACATAACTCGTAAATGTTGGTTCTAACCACTTTAGACCCAATCTAACCCTAAGTCCAAACCAACTTTGACTTAACCCTAGAACCTTAGGTTCAACCTAAATTGAACCTCACCCTAGGTCCAAATCAACTTGGAACTAATCCAAATCTTTAGGTTCAACCTAAATTGAACTTAACCCTTAGTCCAAACCAACTTGAACTTAACCCTAATTTCTTAGGTTCAACTGAAATTGAACATAGNAATTTTCTACCAACTTTTATAATTATTTTGAAAAATAATTATAAAAAAATAGAAAAATGAAAATTAAAATGGGAATTGGTTAGGAAATTTTAGGTACTAAAATCAAACCCTAAAATGATAATTTTCACTCTTTAAATTAAAAAAAAAAATTTTGGAACCTTAGGGCAAAATTATAAATTTAAAAATTTACACTTTAGCCCAAATTGTTCCCAAAAACTTAGTTTATGACATTAAGCCTTGGTTTTGGGGATTAACAACATGGTTACCCTTTTTGACCATGAGGTTACCTAGTTTCTGCTTATTCAAACCTAAGCTTGGCCCAATAGATTAATAATTAAACTTAACCTAATTAGGTTTTAGTCTAATGTCTAATCAGGTCTAGACTTAGTAATAAAGTTTTAGGTATAATCTAACTTAAACCTAAACTATACCCTAAATGTTGGGTCTAACCATCATCGACCAAACATAACCCGTAAATGTTGGGTCTAACCACTTTAGACCCAATCTAACCCTAAGTTCAAACCAACTTGGACATAACCCTAGAACCTTAGGTTCAACCTAAATTGAACCTCACCCTAGGTCCAAATCAACTTGGAACTAATCCTAATCTTTAGGTTCAACCTAAATTGAACTTAACCCTTAGTCCAAACCAACTTGAACTTAACCCTAATTTCTTAGGTTCAACTGAAATTGAACATAGCCTTAGGTCCAAACCATGATCTTTAGATCTAACTCAAACTAGACCCAACCCTAGCTCTAGGTCTCCGAAAGGAGAACTTACTTATAAGAGTAAATGCAAAGGTAGTTGCAAGTGCATCTGTAGTATCATCGTCCATCAATAAATCTAGCCTTCCATTTATGGACAAAGCCCAAAGAGAAAGAGAGAAATGGTTAGAAGACTTACTTGCAACTACTTCACAAAAGGAACAGGAAGCCTACGGAGGAGGCGAAGATGGCCAGTTGAAATCTCCCATAAGAGAGGAACACTCCAACGGAGGGAAGGGAGAATTCCCACGTCGTCGAGAGCAGGGGAAGCCTCCGAAGAGAACCCGCAAGAAAAGTCCGACACCCAAGCGAAAATGAGGGGAGGCAAGACGGATCCCCCCATGCCGCCGAGATCAAGGGAGGCCCCAGTAGGGAAATCGCCCAAAAATCGAAACTCTAGCTTAGACGGGTTGCGGTACAGGAGAGTGAGAAGCGAAGACAACGACGGAGCCAACTGGGTTACCCTATTTTAATGTACAAGAAGGCTGTCTTAAGAATGACAAACACATACATAAGACAAGTAATAAATATCTATACTGTGACGACATCTAAATGAAAAAATATACTACACCTTTCCTGACGCTTTCATGCTTGCAATTACATTACAAAGTTGAAGCAAACGATTCCATTGACTGCTTGTAGCTCCATTGTTCGCAAAACGTTACACATTTAGATTTGCAATTAATCTACAAATTTTAGTTCTCCACAAATTGCTTACAAAATAGTATTATTTTTACTTCCTCTTATAGAAAATATCAACATAAAATAATTTATTCGATATATTAGAGTATTAAATCGGAATAAAGTTTTTTTAGTTTTTATGTCCTAGCTATCAAGAGGGAAAAAAATATTACATCAGGAGTCCACACGTAGAGTTACGTGCGGAGTCCAATGAAATCACGTCACACACGTGAAGATGAGAAAAGAAAAATCAGTCTAATAACACAAGGGAATATTCCTCACGTGTTCTTCAGGTGTTATTGTGAGTTATTCAAGCGTTGTTAATGAGTTATTGTATTATTATAACACCAGAAATATTCTCAGAATGCAATAACACATTAATAACATACAATAACATCTGAATAACACGGGGGAATATTCCTCTGTGTTACATGTGTTACCGGGAATATTCTCTCGTGGCGTGATTTCATTAGACTCCGCATGTAACACTACGTGTGAAATCCTGATGTAATATTTTTTCATCAAGAGGACAGTATACGGGTAGTATACGACTAATATCAGACGTTAAGGTGTTCGATATGTAAATACGAAACATTTCTGTGGCATTCATGTAAATAACCCCCTTTTTAAAAAAAAATATTTTACATAAAAAAATTACTTTCTTTTCAATAACGTGTTTACAAAAACTATATTCTCCGAAAATAACTCATTTATTTCTAGCAATTTGGAGAATCATTTCCGCTACACGGCAACTTCTATTCTCTTGACTGAGAGGATTTTAATAATATTTAAATTGCAGAACTAACCTCGTGGACTGTAACATCAACCGGCAAGCCCAGCTTTTGTTACTATTATTATTGTTATTGTTTCTTTTATAATTAGCCATTTGGTTAAATGCGGTGTTTTCTAAGCGCCGTTCTAGAGATACGTCTGGAGTCTAATAAAATCACATCACACAGAGATAACAGATAAATTTAAAAAAAATTTAATTTAGCATAAGGGAATACTCCCCCGTGTTATTTTGTGTTATTCATGTGTTATTATGGCGGTATTCATGTATTATTATGTTCTAGAAATATTTTCGGTGTTATAATAACTAGAGATGAATATTCTCTGGTGTTACCGGGTTGGATCACAAGAAAATGAGTTTTTTTTTTTTCTGTCAGCTCCACGTGAAGGTGATTCATTGGACTCCGGACGTATCTCTACCTCTAATAACTTTTCTATGCGGTGGACTTTGTGGGGACATAAAAATATATTCCTTCATAGAGATAGTTCAATAAATAATATAGAAAGATTTACCCTAAGAGCTATTTTCTTAATAATAAATATAATTTAAAAATAAAATATTATCACACCTATAATGCAAAGGTAAGTTTGAACTCATTGGGACAAACAACCAAAAAAGCAAAAAGTAATTATTAATAACATAATATTTTTATTTAATTGTTCACAAAATCTAATGCAAACTATGAATCTCAAATTAATTTAAGTGTATTGAACATGTTTTTACTTAATTTAACATAATTGTTGACCAAATAAAGCTTAATATTATGTACAATATTCAACTCATCGAACTAAGTTAATGTAGGTGCTCCAAGTTATTTAATCATGAATTTAATGTAGCATTGATTATTTCATTGAACTTAAATTATAATTCAAAGGATGAAAATAGAAATATGAAAAGCATAGTCACATAAGGAACTATGTCAACCTCATCATTCAAATTTGTTGTAGATAGAAATTGGTAGGTTGTCATGGAGGTTTGCTCTACACCACTCAATAAGTATTATGATTAGTTAAAATCTAAAATATATAAATAATTTTTTTGCTATCCTTAAAATTTAAAGCTATTATGGATTTATAATCTTTATTTAAGTAAGATATTTAGAGATTGTATAATGTCATTAAGGTTGCGTTTGGGTCAGCTTGTGTGTTTCAGGATAAACTGCTTATCCTGAAATGTGGCACACGGGCGGGTCGCGGGGTTCAACCTGCGGCCTGCGTTTAGTGTAAAAACCCAAGCGTGATTCCAGAAAAGCTGGTGAAACGCGCAAACCAAACGGTACGACTGCATTTTGAAAACGGCGTCCGCACTTATTCGCTGCCCCAAACGGGTCCTAAATCATAAAATGATGATAATGATAGCTTAGCATGTCCCTCACACAAAGATGACACTAAACATAAAAAATAGAGATTTTCACATGTTTTCAATCAATGAAGATTTCAAGAGTCTAAGAGTGGACTATGACTTTTTTTTTTTCTTTAAAGATATTTTTACATAAAAAAATATGTTTTGTGTGTACAATAACTAAAGTCTAAGAAAATAAAATCATTTAATTCCAGCAATTGACAGAATTTGTTGAGGCAGAAGGAAACTTCTATTCCCTCAATCAAGCCATGAGGATTGACTGAGAAAAAAATTTCCAATATTCAAATAATAAGCTAACTTCAAGGGCTATGACATAAACCAAGAAGCCCTCCAATATTTTTAAGTTTATTTTATAATTAACCTTTTCATTAAAGATTGTGAGGGCTGAATTGCCGTGCTTTCAAAGCTGTGGCATACTTCTGTAAATTATTTACATTATATTTATGTATTCATACATATATATATCAATTTCTGTATGTATGTATTTATGTATGTATCAATGTATACATTGTTGAATCATTTTGAGAGATGATCTCGTATTATTCTTGAGTACATACAATCGAGTAAAGACCTTATGTCACAGAGAGGAAAAGAGAAAAAGAGACAGAAATGGATGTGAGTAATGAAGAGGAACCTTAGAGAATGTACTGAATTCTTATAGCTGACGAAAGAAGGATTAGGCCCTCCGAAAGTCTCAAGTTAAAAGATTTAAGAGAGAGAGAGAAAGAGAGAGAGAGAGAGAGAGAGAGAGAGAGAGAGGAATTCTCTTTGGAAGCCAGTCCCCAAATTCCATCTGTTATCTCTTTTTCGCATCCCTTTTATTTATAGAGGGGAAAAGAAATAAAACAATAAATAAGATCCATTTCGTACTATATGACATCATTCCCATGTGTCTTGATGATAGGACTGTGATGTGAGTAACAGGTAGTGCCAGTACGACAATCATCCCCAATGTCTGGGTGAAAAAATCAAATCCCAAAAGTTGTATGGCGCTTTAAATAATGGATTAACAGATGTTCTTACTAGTCACAATGACCCTCAATAAGCCGAGATCATTCTTTAGAGTAGGCTAAATACAACCATATCGGTAGCTGCGCTCGAATTAGTCACTTCAACAAACAGGTTCAATTCAGTAACTTCCTCAGGTGGGCATAAAAATAAATAAATAATTTCCGTATAGCCGTATTTTGAGTGTCAATGTATGTCCATATTGTCATGCTTGTCGGGCATAAATATGCGTCTTAAAGATGTATTCATTCATCTATAATGAGAAGATTAATTTAGTTACCATGGTCTACAAAGTGCTTCATAACTAATTGTGATCATTTAAAAAGATGACAATGTGATTCATAATAAAGATGGGCAATGCTTCAATCCATTAACTTTACGCAACGGCAACAAAGACCGAGTCTAAGACTTGATCTTTGTTTCTCTCGTGAGAAAGGCTCAAAGATATGAATGGCTTCGGTGAAGGGGAATTTGATCCGGCGTGCATGTCATGGAAGATGCGGTTCACATCTTATTCTTATAATATTTTGAAATAAGTTGATGCATTTCTCCCGAGAGGGCATAAATATCTTCAAGTATGTATAAATATAAGACGATTTTAGGGTCTGTTTGGGGCAGTTGTAGCTTATTGAATAATATGTTGATAAGCTGATTAAAAATAATCTGTTGATAAGCTATGTGCAGTGGCTATTAAAAATTTTTATTTTTTTTGGAATAGTCAGACCGTTGCCAATAAGCTCCCTAGGTGCGATGTGAAAACGTTGTTTTCTGCGTTTTGAAAACGCATAAGCTGCCAAAACACAGTTTACCCAAACATGTCAGGTGCATTTTCAAAACGCCACCGCAACAAATAAGCTACCCCAAACGGGCCCTTAGTTTTCTTGTGGAATACATTTGAGGATACCGCTTTGTAAGGTTGCAAGCATTTTATTAGATTTAGCACGGTTTTAATGCCACTTAATTCCTATGTATTTACATATCTAACAGGTGAACTTCAATTTTTTTTTATGTACACAAGTTTTAGAATGTTGAATCTTGATTTGTCCTGTGAATCATGGCTCAAGGGTTAGAGCATGAGACTGGAGAGAGAAAGAAGTGCACAGTAATAAACAATAATAAATCTTATCGATTAATCATTTCTCATAAAATGAAACTCTTATTTATGGAAAAAGGGGGTGAAAAATTGTAAAGTTATTTGTTCTCTTGTGTTTTGATGAGGCATTACATGATATTTGTTCTCTCGGATATAAGCCTGAGGGTCGGCCATCATCTGGCTCCGTCGGCTGAGCTTGGTAGGCCTTAATTTAGTAAGTCTTGCTCCGTCGGATGGTCAGTCAGTTGATCTTATCGGACTTTGGGCCAACATTACTACTTTGATCGGATAAGTGTTGTCTGTCGGCTGAGCTAACTTGACTATTAACCCTTAATCCCTCAATGAAGAGCTCCTATCTGCAAAAAGGGATTAGGCTATCGAGTAGCAAGTGAATCACTGTAACTCAATAGATAGCTCATTCTTTGATGGTGGGATCCTTCGAGGATGTTTGTGTGTTATATTTTGCCAATTCGTGAACTCTCATGAGGAACCTCATTAGCGTCCATGAGATTACTAGTGATATTGAATTTATTTTTTTTTCTTATTCAGCTTACGACAATAGGCAGGTCAATGACTTTGCAACTCAATTAGTCTCAGTCCATGGTTTGGGTGGTCTTTACCCAATCAGCCTCTAGCCTCTAGCCTCAGTTCAAGGGGTTGCACCTTGTCAAATAAGTTGAACTTTTGGTTTTTTGTCAGTGGGCCTTCATTCATTGTACTTCTCTTCTATTTCTTGATCTCTTTGGTATGACAATAGGCAGGTCAATTACTTTGCAACTCAATTAGTCTCAGTCCATGGTTTGGGTGGTCTATACCCAATCAGCTTCTAGCCTCTAGCCTCAGTTCAAGGGGTTGCACCTTGTCAAATAAGTTGAACTTTTGGTTTTTTTTCAGTGGGTCTTCATTCATTGTACTTCTCTTCTATTGCTTGATCTCTTTGGTATTTATGCTAACACATTCCTGACGCACAATATGAAACATTTGAGAGCTACAATTATTTTTAAAGAAATTAAGTGTTTGTTATGTAAATACATAAGAATTGAGTGGTCTATTTGTGAATGCCTCAGTGCAATAAATCATTTGAAGCGTCATATATATTACAATGTTGATGTGTTTATTATAAAAGGACTAATTCGATATCAGGATTCAGACAACATCAAAATCATTTGAATTTCTCATATAAGCTCAAAAAATCACTTGAAAGCTTAATCACAACTTCAAAAAATAAATCTTTAATAGGTTAACCAAATTAAGAGCTAGGCAAGATTTATAATTAAATTAACAACCTTAATATGATGATTTCAATGAAACAACAAATGTCTAGTGTTTATTTGGGGTAATTGTAGCTTAATAATAAATTGTTGTGCAGTAGCTGTCACAAAAAGTTGTTGTGCAGAAGTTGCTACTGATAAACTGATTGTCTGTTTGATTTTTAAAATTTAAAAACAACTGTGTTGCAGTTATTTCTAAAAAAATGTTCATTATGCTCTTGTATAGTAATTTTGGTTGCAGCAAAATTGTTCATATCAGTATATTTTATACTTTAAAAGCAAATATTCAGATTATAACAAAATAAAGATAAAAACCTCACTAAATAGTGATTAGCATGACTACGAAAAATTTAGAAAATAATTCTTAAAATAACAATTAATAATATGATAATATTCTTTTTGAATTGCAGACGACACATCTTACGAGCTATGCAGTCCTCCAGAGATGTTATCAATGCCCGATCACCCATGGCGGTGGAATCTTCCAGCCCATCTATAATTCTCCATGGGCACCTATAAACTATCTCTCATAGTTATGTGATTGATATGAAGTGAGCAGGGAACATTGAAGTTCACAGTAGCCATGCAATTCTATGGAGGTACTGAAAATCATTGAGCTCATCTTTTTTGAATGCTTGAATAAGCATACCCTCAGTCATGGCAATAGTAAATATTGATAACAAAAAAAATTAATTAAAGTATTATGCACGTGTGAAGTGTTAGAGAATTCAGTATATAAACTAACGAGTTTGTCACTACAAGAAGACAACAGAATTTATAAGGGTTCTCAGTTGTCTTTAACCCACATAATTTCATGCACGTGTATGTTGCATATGCATATCACCAAAAAGACCATCTATAAGAACCTAAAAAACCATAGCACTAAAACAAAGAGATGAACTTGGTTACCTTCCTTAAGAATTTCACAAATAACACCAACCAATAGTGACATACAAGTCATCCAGAAGAATCCATAAGATCAAACGTCTCATCATAGACCTCCAAAACCCACCAAAAGAAAAAAAAAATGCAAGAGTAAAAAACACATACAACTTGCATAAAAATCAAAAACAGTAAATATCAAATGCATGAGGAACAAAAATAAACATGAATTATATAAAATACTGATACAATAAATAATAAATGTCTTCAAAAACCATTACAATTAACAGAAACAAAAAGTAACATTCCCTTCAATCACTCTCTAACTATCACATATGTCATTTGTTCCCTCAACTCTGTCATCTCACGTGCATTTTCCCCATCTTGAATGCAGGTATTGGTAACATCATTTTTAATATGTGAGAAAGACTGTCCAAGACAGTATTCATATGCATCAGCAGAGATATATGCATGATCCCCGTCCGCCCTACGGAAGTAGATGTAGTTGATTAAAGGATGCGTTCGAATATAATTGTGGAGAGTTATGGTGGACCCACAACAATTGATGAATGTGATCTTTTTATTATTTGGAACACGTGCAACAATGTGTGTTCCTTTCATTGCTCAAATACAATTCTAGAAAAATAATGAAGGGTTACATAATTACAATATTCATATGAAAATTGAATGTAATATATAAGAGAATACCGTAGAGTAGGGCATATACCGGCATCATGTGAAATCTCTGCGAGGTTCTTTTGAATGTATGATTTGTTTGCTTCATGACTTGTGAAGAAAAACTGACAAGTGCATTCAATCTTCCTAAGAAGCATTTGCAAATCGTTTCAGAAGAGTGTTGAAATCGTTTAATAGATCTTTGCATTGATTCATTCTGTGATAATACGTAAATGGTTATTAATAACACCTATTGTGAAGTTGTTTTGGATGAGTAATGAAGTCCATGATTTTTGTGTAATTCTTCCAACATATTGATGAATATCTTCTATGTCATGCAGAACATATTGTTAAACCTAATTGGGTGGCACCCAAGCAACTCCCCAACCCATTTATCGCCAACCATGAGGATGTCATGCAAGAGGAGCACTATATATAAGAGTTATAATAATCGTACATCAAACAAACTACAACTACAACTCTTCTTCTACACCTCTCTCTATTTATATCCATGTATTTACGTATCAAAGTGGATAACACATAAGCATCAATGAATTAGCTATAGCCAAAAAAAGGTTCTGAACAAACCTAACAAAAGCAAATAACATTACATAAGTAAATAGAAAACATACTGCGGAATAGAAAACTATCAAATAAAATGGGATGTCCAAAGAAGCATAAATATCCAAAGCTATATAAAAAACCATAAGCAAAGAAAAATATCCAAAGTAAATAAGCAAACGAAAAATATGAAATATCCCTCAAGAATATAATAAAGAAGTGTCCTTCAAACGTCATTGCTCCATGAAAATAACATAGGTAAGCGACCCCATGATCAGCGATCTTCTTCTTAAAAAGCTCTCTCTGGTCGAATATTTAAGCAACTTCATAAGAACAAATGTATCGCCATGTCCTTGTAAAATTTCTAGAGTGCCCTCCATAATTGCATAATCTGCTAAACAGAAGTTGCTTGTGATGGGTCGGGGTCATTGGTGCATAAAGCCACCAACTATGAGATCTGGCTTCTAAGGGAATCAGCTCCCTTTCATTTCTTTTTCTTAACCAGAGAATGTTTTGACAGGCTAGTGGACTTAACTTCATGGAGGTTCGGGTTGTGTCCTTCATTGAAATTTCCTTTGTGATTAGCTCCCAAATTTTTTAAAATGCCACCAAAGCCTGCCTCACCAGGGCCACATGCATTATTGTTGGTTGTCATGACACCTCCAAACATATGATCCAACTTCTCCTCCAGCTCAGGAACGATTCCACTATATTTAATTTTTTTCGTAGCTAAAACAACCTACAAATTCATATAACATGTTGTTGAACTTGAAAACAATTAAAAATTTGACAAAAACGGGAGACATTTCAAAAATGCCCAATGTCAGTCTCTCTGCCCAGCTCCCTAGAAGTATCAATTGTTAGCTTTATTGGATCTCACCCCAAGCCCGTCGATCCTCGCATCAATTCCTTCCATATTTTTCAATCCTTCTTTAGCTGATCTCACTTGTTTTTAAATTGCATGTTACTATACTTGTTGTCTGTACTTTTTTTTGATTTTTTTAATAATATTTTGTCAGTCTTCCTTATTAAAATAGTTTGTCAACCTATTTTCCAACCTTCCTTGTTTGATAATATGAACTAGACTCTTTGATGTTAACCATTATGTACTAGCAAAAATAAACTAATCAACTAAAATAGGATGCCATAAAAAAGATTTATTGCAGCTCAAAGAAAAATAAGAGGGCCACAAGAACATCACCACTACCTCTCAACATCAACACACAAACACATCCACCAATACAAATACATCCAAACTCAAGCACCTCCACACACTGACACATCAAGGGACCAACACCTCTACATATCCAACAACACATCCACTACCGCAAACACAGCTACACAACTCCACACAACCTACACAACACCACTACCCCTCCTAAAAACCACTACCAACACCTCTATGAATCCACTAACACAAACACAACCACAAACATCCACACCACTTACAAATCATCACTGCCCCTCCACAACATCCACAAACACTACATACACACAAACACTTCCATCAATAACTGCTCACTTATATTTCCAAATGATTTTGTGTGCAATCAACACATCCAGCCAAGAGAAGTATTCACATTAAAATAGAAAAATAGTTGATAGAACAAAATCAGAGCAAAATTGAAAAATGAATAGGCTGTTAGGTACGTAAATATCATACAATGAAGAATGAATGTGCATAACATAGGTTATGCTTAATACAAGGCCCACAAACTACCAGCCCCTCTTGGAAAAGAATAGCAAAATCTGAATTCCACCAACATATTTTATTCACATAAGCATTTCCAACCACAAGAGAAGGAATACCACAAGAAAGGGCAGAGCCATCACATACACATTTCCCACCTCAACCAAAAACATAAGCATTTCCAAATTCAATTGAATTCTAACAATATCAAAATCATTCAAAAACTACAATATTTGGTTGGGAATATAAGGATAGATGGAGTCAAACCAAAACCCCAAAAACCACCTGATACCATGAATTCAACACTCCAAAAATCATTTCCAATACATACACATTTCCAACCTCAACACATACCCACAACCAGATACGTGGAATTCTAAACAGAACAGAACCAAAATCCAAAAATCCAACTTCAACAAAAATCCACCAGCGCATACAAATTTCAAAATCGAAAAACCACAACATAGTAAAGATAGAGGATGCTGCAAGATAGGCAAAGCCAAACCAAAACCCTAAAAACCACCGCACGAACAGAAACCACCGCATAGAGGGAGACAGTGATCTAGACAAAGCCAAAGAACCGAGAGAGGAGACATCTTACCACAGTGAGAGAGAGGGAGAGAGAAAAATTATGGTAATACACCACAGAGAGTCCAGAGAAGTGAGAAGGAAGGATTATGGCAAGAGCTTCGAGAGAGAGAGAGCCAACACGAGATTGTAAGAGAGCGAGTTAAAGCTAGAGCAACGAGAGAGAGAGAGGGGCACCATTTGGGCTTTTGATGTTGATAATATGGGTGCTTTCCACACTAATAGCTCCAATCCATTCAAATATATCAGCTCAATAGAGCCCTTGTTCGCATCTACATAATATCACCTCCTAATTTTGTTGTGATTTAATGCCTAATATTTTCAAATGACTAATGGTCGTCATCCAATATCCTTTGGCCCTTATTATCTTCTGCCATAAAATACATGTTAATTATTTATCTCCTACCATTTTCAATACCCATTATCTTTTGACATTAACACCCATCCTCTAATATACTTAATTGTTACATCCACCATTCAATACACATCATCTCCCAATGCCAATCATTGATTCATATCAGTTTGATCAGCAGCTCACATATCCTCTCTTTAGAAAGAAGATAATATCAATCCATACATCACCATTAACCCAAAAGAACAATTTGTTGATATTGTTGAATAGTCTTCCAATACTTTGTTGCAAGGAGCCCTCCAAGTAACATGCTACTTTAATGATGGAGATTTTTCAATGCACGAGCTGTCCCTATGATATTTCCCTTGCCTACCTTTCTTAATAAAAAAATAAAAAAATAAAAAAGAACTTTTGTGTGCAAACTCTTCCTTTCTTTACTTTGTGCGTATTAAACAACCCCACAAAATATCATGTGCTGGAAATTTTCTTTTTTCATCACACATACAAGCCAAAAGAGTTGTCTTCAATCTTATGGTTCATATTCTATTGACTTTTAGTCCAAAAAAATCTTGTTTTTTGTTAAATAAATATCTTATATTCTTTACATAGTTTATGAGAACCACAGGAAGCAATTATTTTCCCTTAAGACTGTCCTTCTTCAGATTGTCAGCAAGCCCAAAACCGCTTTCGGCATGCATGCATGATTTCAGCTTTCTTCCTGCTTGTTTTGTGAAACCTTCCAAGAAATCACTTGACACTATAACTTGTATTTTAGATTAGTCCACAAAAATGCATCGCAATATTAGTCCATCTTATCTTTTGCTTTTTTGCATCACGTAGGAAAGTTCGATGATTCTCTGCATAGAACTTTGTCTTGTCCAAACTTGATAAGTAAACTTGCAGACTACGTAAATATTCAAAAAAAATTAAATAAAATACAATAACTTCATGAAAACGTACCTGACATGCAGATATATATATATATATATATAATAGAAGAAACGTGCCGCATAGTGAAATTTTGTGCCCACTTCTTTACTCAATTGCAAGATATTTGCTAATTTATTGGCTCAGTTGCTGGGACTTGGATGAACTTTTTTCCTTGTTGGTGTTCTCAGATGAAGCTACTTTAATCTGCTTGAATCAGAGAGTTTAGTTTGTGATATATTTCTTAAAATATGGTTAAGAAAGTTAAGAGGGCATGTTCAAGAACAGTCAGTAAGGTAGCTAGTGATATTTTTCAAGACGTTTCTTCTTGCTAGCTGAGACAGCAATGAAGAAAATTATGTGTAGATATTCTATTTATCTTACAAATGTCAATGGTGAAATTGTTGCCAAATGACTACCTCTAGCGCTGATCTAGATTTCACGGTGTTGAATCTCAATTTGTCCATGGGAATATGTCTAGAGGGATAAAGCATGAGGAATGGGTGAAGAAGAGAGAGACGGATAGAGAATCGAGTGCAAGATTAATAATTTCGGAGTAAAAGTATTAGTATGTTTATTTATAAAATGTTCTCTATTTATAATCATTGGGCATTTGATAAAATTACACTTTGAATCCCAATTTAATGTAGCATTACAAGTAATTATTCTTCATTAATTTGCTATGATTTAATTAGGGACATTAGGAGTCAATTTTATGCTTTTTGACAATTTTTTGTTATTATAACTGATATTGGTTTCTTTTTCGGATCTATAACTGAAACTGACACCCTTTCATATGACTGACACATTTTCATATCAATAATCGATATTGACAACTTTCTATGAGTCTAAGTCTCCTGGTCAGCGGCCTCTAGACCAGTGGACTTGACTGATTTGGGTCGGCTACTTCATACCGATCGGTCTTTGCTCTGTGAAACCGAGCTTCTTTCAAATGGAAACCAGTCGAATCTAAGGCGGTCAATATTGTTGTCTTTGGTCGGTGATTTTTCAAAAGTCAGGTATCTATTTAGTCAACCTTCCTTTCTTCAATCGGTTGATGATCTTCAGTCGATCGATAAGCCCTTGAAGCCTTCTGTCAGATCTTTGAATTTCACATTTTCCCTTTAAGGTCATTTGACCTCCTTGAGATTCGTGTTGATAACTTTTCTGCGCACATATTAGTTCTCGATTCTCTTGTCCCTTAAAGGTTGTGTAGCAGTAAGGACTGAAGAATCTTTATGATGGAAATTTTCATTTATAATTTCAACCACTTAATAATTTAATAATTACTCTTTTGATTTTCTTGCCTGCATTTCTAATAAATAGGTTCGGTAGGACCTTCTTCATTACTTCCCTTTCCATTAACTCCAAACGATGCTATGTCTAGTGCAAAAGCTCAGGTTTGCTTCGATAAGGATGTATTCATATATTTCTTGGAGAGATGAGTACTTCACCTTGTCCTGAGAGTGGGAGATTAAGGAAGAAAATGGTTGTGAATAGGGAAAGGGAAGAGCTTGAGCTTAATTCACAAGATCAAGTGGCGTCATCGGGACATCCTTGTGATCGTCGGCAAGAAAAAGGTCCTGAGGGATGATAAAGGTAGACAGTATGTTCTGATGATTGAGGAACAAGCTCCATTGATAGGCGTTATATGTCCCAAGGCTAAGGATGCCTAGGGACGATTGGTGACTCCGATAGTGGCAATGGTGGAATAACAATCAAAGTTGCGAGTGGAAGGTTTTACCCTAGTTATAACAGGTAAGGAAGGTGCACTGACAACCTTTGCTCCCTTAGATATTGAAGTTGCTCCAGTAGAGGATTTTGTGGTGGAAAACCCTGAGTCAGTTGGCGATAGTCACCAATCGATTGGTGATGATCATAGACGGGAGGTAGATCTCTTGGGTATTTTAAATGGATATGTCGAAGGCATTTACTTTAAAACATGGTAAGAAAAATAGTTGGTTTGACTGCTGCCAAAGATTTCTTCTCCTCAAGCACCTATTTAAACGGAATAGATGCATTTTTTCAAAAACAGCGTTGAGAGATCAAATCCACCCTCTAAGATTACTAGACTCGAAATATTACAGTTGATCAGTGAAGTTTCGAAAATCATTAAGTGAAAAAAGCTAATTTCAATTCTTCTTCTTAATTTCGGTGTCACGTACAACTTGACTAAGCACAATATGTTTTGGGATCTTCCGTACTAGAAGATTAATCTAATTAGAAATAATCTCGATGTTATGCACATTCAGATGATTTTTTTTTTATAACTTCTTCAACACTGTGATGGATATTAAGGGTAAAATAAAAGATAATGTGAAAGTTAAAATAGACCTGAAGGAGTGTTGCAAAAGGAGGACATTAAAACTTTAAGAGAAAAATAGAGGTAAATTAGTAAAGCCCAAAGCTACATATTGTCTTAGACCAGATCAAGAGAGGATAACTTTTTTGTTGGTGAATTCTTTGAAGTTTCTTAGTGGCTATGTTTTAAATTTGAGCCTATGTTTTGACTTGAGAATGGGTAAAGCATTTGGCACGAATAGTCACGACTACCACATTTTTTTTGCGGTGCTTATTACCCATTGCATTTTATGCACTGCAGAAGCCAGTGCTTGATCCTTGATCAAAGTGAGTATATTCTTCAGAGAATTGTGTGAAGGGACACAAAATGTTGATTCTTCGAGACATTTCAATGTGAGCATTCTCCTATTATTATGTAAACTTGAGTGGATATGTCCTCCAAGTTTCTTCAATCTATGAAATATCTACCTATACATCTATCTTACGAGACTATACTAGAGAGTCCAGTATAGTACAGAAGAATGTATCCCTTTGAGAAGTATGTCTTCCTAATAGATACATTGCAGGTAACATTTTATTTCACACTAAACGACCACCATATTTAATGTAAAATATTTGTGTTGTAGATTTTAAATAAAATAAAAAAAAGGTTAAGAATAAAGCACATCATGAGGGATCAATCTGTGAAGCATATTTGTTGCAGGAGATGATAACTTTCTGCTCCTATTATTTTGAGCAAGGTCATCAAAGAGATCATTTTCTATGTGACATGCCTTCAAAACTAGAATTATATGTATATCAAATATCATGTGAGTCATCAGAGAGGCAAGGTGCATGGTATTTAAGCGATAAAGAAATTCAGTCACCTACCTTGTGCATTCTGATAAACTGCGATGAAGTATAGCCATTCATATAGTAAGCTTCACTGTCCCCAAACTCAATTTATATTGTCATTTCTTATTGGAGATGTTTGTTATATATTCACTAATTCAAAAATGCTAAAAACAATATTGTAAGCAAGTTATTTATCAAAAGCTTGGACATGGAAGATGATTCTCTAATAAGAAAGAAGTTCAAAGTAGAATTTCCAACATGGTTCAAATTATAAATACATAGAAGCAACTCTTCTAATCACATGTGTGTAATATAATCATCACATTTAAAGTAACATTAATGGAACCTCTCAATTTGTTATAGGTTCACAATACAGCCAACGAAATCACGGATCAGAGATTATTAGATCATGTCTGGGGGGTCTAATCGCAGTGTTACTACATGACAGATATTTGATGTAAACAGTTAAGAATTATTTTGAACATTTGTTGTATGATTTTTTGTTAACTTTATTATTCTTATTTGCGATGATTTGTGACAGTATCTTTTTTTTTATTAATGATATTATTTAGAGATGGTATGTGATGCGGATTAAATATTTTGTCCGGGCTGTGAAATGTAATATATCTTTTTAATTTTTTTTCCATGTTACAGGTTTGCATCGGATTTGCATCTGCTTAGAGTAGAGAAATTAGATCCTAAATCGACTATAATAATTCATCGCTTATCGGTATTATCCGCCTCAAATTAGATGGTAATCTGATGATATTTTTTATGGTTTGATGTTTTCAAATGCTAATGTTGACACACGTGCAGACTAAACAAATCTTACACAAAAACTGATGCAAGCTATTTTCATAGGAATATTTCAAAGCAAAATTGACAGAATTAACATTAACGACCCTAGTTTTACAGGTGAAAAATATCAGACGTAACTCGGACGCAAATCTATGGATAACCCTTGAATATCGTTAGATTTTCTTTCAATTTGCTTCCAATTTGGCCGACGCAAATTTACTTAACTCTTATAGTGATTTCTATGTATCTCATAATATAAGTTTAATGAGATTTATTCTAAACCCAACCATAGATAAAGGAGAGCTCTACAAGTCTTTCGTAGCTTCTAAGAGCTTAGGAATTATGCAATGAGTGACATCCAAAACAGATAAATGAAATTCTCTAGAGATAAGCTTAGAAAACCATTATAGAGTGAATTACTTAAAAAAATGTTAAAGAAAGTTGACATTATATTGCATGGAACACTATGTGTAGGGTCATTTGACATTTCAAGGATAAAAGTGGACCAAGGATTTTAAGCATTAAATTCCAGATAAGTGGTGTGATAATTATGCAAAATATTAAAGTTACAACTTAAGAAAATCCTCAAAATATGAATGTTGCAAAGGGAGTCCAAACAAATATATATGGGTTAATCTTTGAAGCAAGTCAATTTACGTTGGAAATGTAGCTTAAAACTCACAATGCTCTTCGTTATTGTATAGCAAATACCAACCAATTTCGCCGAAACCCATGATCCAGAAAACTCGACTCATAATCACATATAGGTTAAACCTAATTGAGTACCAGCTTAGCGAAAATAAACAGAATAATTATACCACTCATCAACGTGCCACGATTATCTATCGTTTTACAACTCCACCCAAGCATCCCAAGAGCTCATCTCTGTTTGGGGCAGTTACAAATTGTTGAATAATCTACTGATAAATTGATTAAAAATAATCTGCTGATAAGCTAGATGTGGTGGCTACTACAAATTTTTATTTTTTATTTTTTGAAAAAACCAAACCGTTGTTAGAAAGCTGCACCGCAACTAAGATAGGTGCGGTGTAAAAACCTGCTTTCGGAGCTTTCAAAACACATGAGCTGTCAAAACGCAGCTTACCCAAACAGTCCAAGTGTGTTTTCAAAACAACACCGCACCAAATAAGCTGCCACAAACGAACTGTAATAGTTGTCAATCATCAGCTCAGACATGGCCACTTAAATTCTCAGCCCCCAATGAGGCAAATGAGAGCCTTACACAGCCACAAAAAATACTACATAATTCACATGTATTATCTACTTTATTTTAATCTTGTGTAGCTAGATATGTAGCATAGCCAAAATCATCTAAAATCTATAAATAAAAGGTCAAAGATAAGAATGGAGGGAATCATGAAAAATTATCTCTAAAATCACCAACTCACTCTTTCTACTTCTCTTCCAGAGCAATAAAACCCCATGGACCACCCTCTCTCTCTCTCTCTCTCTCTCTCTCTCTCTCTCTCTCTCTCTATCTCATCCAAGCATTGTGAGCCGAAGATAATCCAAGATCCAACATAAATTCTACTGGATTTCTTCTATAAGTGGTTTCTAATTTTAGCTCATCGAATCCGAAATGTATCGTTTGTTTCCCGAAAAATTTGATTTTTAAAAAGCGACAGCTTGGGTTTGGTTCGCCGGAAATCCAAATCCAATCAGACTTTTGCTTTAATTTTCAGTATGAAAAAAGTATCATTTGCTTTCTAACCCCATTGATATCCACAACCAATTGGGTTCGGATTAATTATGTAATAATTTGCAGTGAAATAAATTGTGAAGTGTGTCCTCACCAAACGTTATCTTCTGCCATCACTGAGTTTCATGTCCAATTCCAGCTTGCAAGATACTTTACACGTTTGTCTTATATGGAAAAAATCTTTGCTAAGATACTTCAAACAACACATTGTTTAAGGGCCTCTTTCGGGAAAAAATATTACATCAAGATTCTGCACGTAGAGTTACGTGCGAAGTCCAATGAAATTACACCGTGGAGTTGATCGGTCTGGTAACACAAGAGAATATTCCCACTTGTATTATTCATGTGTTATTGTGTTTTATTCAGATGTTATTGTTTGTTATTCAGATGTTATTGTGTTCTAGGAATATGCTCGATGTTATAATAACACAATAACACATCAATAAAACTTGCATAACACACAATAACACCTGAATAACACATAATTATACCTGAATAACACAAGGGGAATATTCTTTTTGTGTTACCGGGTTGATTACCTCCACTGTGCAATTTCATTAGACTCCGCACGTAACTCTACGTGCGGAGCTCTGATGTAATATTTTGTTCTTGTTTGCGACAGCTTATTAGTGAGGGGGAATTTTTTAAAATGTTGTGGTACCGTTTGGATCGCACGTTTTGCACGCTTATCCAAGAACACGGTACACATTTTACATTAAACACAAGTCACGGGTGGAACCCTGCGGTCGACTCGCGGGCCGCGTTTCAGGATAAGTTATTTATCCTGAAAAACACAAGCTGTCACAAAGACACCCTAAATGTTGTTGCATTTTAAATATTAGTTTTATAATTTTAGATATTTCTTTGGGAGAAAAATAAATAAAAAGTACTTTTTTGAAAATTTTAAAATATAATATTTAATTTGAATTTATTTTAATTGGTTGTAATATAAGTAAATAAATGTTAATAAAAAAATAATTATGCCCCTCATTAAATAATTTTGTTTAATACTCAAGAAACATATTAAAATACTTTTAAGGGGATTATTTGATGTAATGAGTTTGCTCTTCCTTGAAAAGGAGTTTTTTTTTCACCCTTTGCCTTCACATGATGAAGACCACCTCCATGGACTTCTCAGCCTAAGGTTGTACTACCATCTCTTGCAATTCATGCTAGTGGTGTGCCCTTAATAATTTACAAAGGTATCCATGTTTTTTTACGTGCAATAAAAAATAAAAAATAATAACCAAATTCATTTGACCATCAATTAAATAATTTTAAATTTCAAAAATAGTTTATTTAGTTTACACTATATTTAAAATATGTCTAAATTTTAAATAATTTCAATCAATCAACTTAGTTTTTTTTTCTTGCTTTCAACAACAACTACGAAAAAAAAGCAATGTACCAAGAAACTGAGTAAAAATTATTGAGACTTGTTGAAATCAATACTTGTTATATTTCCACTCTCATCCCAAAGCATGCACAATTAACAATTAGTGCTTGTATATGATGACAACGAATTAAATGACACTATAAAAATAATAATTGAACCAAATGTTTATCTTTAAGTTAAACTACTTCTTAAGCCAAAAAATAAGAATCTCACTTAGGGCATCTACAACATGCTCTTTTATGTTATACCCTGATTTTGATTGGAGGCAACCTTCACATCACTATAAAGTCTCCACCTCCTAATATCTTGGATAGTGCCTTCAATAAGATATAATATGCCTCTTTACTTAAACTTATGCTTGGTAGGCAGTTAAATGGAGATTCCCTAACGGTATTTGTTACCTGGAGCTCCTCTTGGTCTTCTACCATATACTTCTACTTTTTGCTCAACATTTTCCATGGTATCCTTTTCAACTCCTACTA
>NEWO01000107.1:1432802-1443530 GCA_003013225.1 Phalaenopsis aphrodite | reverse complement strand
ATGCCTAGGTACCATTGCTAGAATCAGCAGCTCTTCGTCTAACATCTTACCATGTCTCAAGCTCATCTAGATCTTTAAAATAATGTTTTGAGTTTCATCTCATCATGTAGATCTCATTAACACTTTATACTTTCAATATAACCACACAACTATAAAACTTTACAACAATAAACAAAAATTAATCGACACATATAACCATGGGTTGCCTCCCACGAAGCGCTTAGTTTGACGTCGTCAGTCTGATGTACCCAGTATTTGCATTGGTTGACCCAACATTAGGACTTCATCAAACATAGGTTTGTTTCAACCAATGTAATGTTTCAGTCTGTGTCTGTTTACTTAAAATATTATTTCAGCTTTTGAGTCTTTAATACCCACAGCACCATATGGATACACTTTTATTACAATAAATGGCTTCGACTATCTGGACTTAAGTTTTTCATAAAATAATTTCAATATTGTATTATATAGTAAAATTTCTTATCTAGGTTTATAGTTTTTTTTTTAAATATTCAGATCATGCCAAATTTTCATCTTTTTCTTATAAATTTTTGCATTCTCATAAGATTCATTTTTTATTTCCTTGAGCATATTTAATTGCAATAATCGTTTCTCACCAGCATCTTTCAAATTATAATTAAATTCTTTAATCGCCCAATAAGTTTTAGTTCAAGTTCTACTAGCAAATGACATGTCTTTCCAAATATGAGTATATACAATGACATTCCTATAAGAGTTTTATATGCATTCCTATAGACCCATAACGCATTATCAAGTCTAGCAGACTAATCTTTTCTATTATGATTAACAATTTTTTTCAATATTCTTTTAATTTCACATTTAGAAACTTCTGCTAGACCGCTGATCTGAGGACGATAAGTTGTGATAATTCTATGTTTGATTTCATATTTTTTCAATTAATATTTTCTATTCTTTTATTTGTAAAAATAAATTCCCTCATTTGTAATAATTACACTTGGAATTCCAAATCTGCTAAAAATATTTTTCTTTAAAAATTTTACAATGTTTTGAGCATCACAGTAGGGTAGGGTAAGGCAACTACTTCTATCCATTTAGAAACATAATCTATAGCAATTAAAATATATATGTTACCCAAAGATGGTATAAATGATCCAATAAAACATAAATCCCATACATCAAAAATTTCAATTTCTAAAGTAAAATTTAGAGGCATTTCATTCCTTTTACAAATATTGTCTACTCACTAACATCAATCACATGTTTTCACAAAAATATTAACATCCTTAATTAAAGTAAGCCAATAAAATCCACATTGTAAGATCTTAAATACAGTTCTATCGACTCCAAAATGTCCTCTAAATTCAGAATCATGACATTTTTTAATAATTTCTTGAGTTTCTTTAATCGGTACATGATACATCAAAAAAATTTGCAATTTTATATAAATATTTTATGCTTAAATGTGGTGATATTGCACTTTAAAGAAGGGTATTTTCTTGTTTTTTTTTTTTGCAAGTATATCGATTTTAGGCATTTAGAGCAAAAATAAGCAAAAAGAATAAAATTTAGAGTCAAAATGGAGCTTTTCAGCATCTTAGCGCGTGAGGCGCCATTAAATAGAGAGCTGGTGTCTGAGATGTCATTTTATAGAGAAGCAGCGCCAAAAGCTCCATAATTGGCATCCTAGGCGCCAAAATCCATAGAACATCATGAAACATCAATACACTAGTGCCAGAGGTGCCAGAACTGGCGCCAGAGGTGTCGGAACTAGCGTTGAAACTGGCTTCTGAGGATCCAGAGATGAATTAAGGAGTAAAGCGGTTATTGACTATTTTTTAGCGATTCTAGAAGACTCCAAACACCCCGTGGAGTCATTGAATGCATCTAGACAGTATAGAAAGGCTCTTGAATGAAGGGACTTGTCTCTTAGTGTGAAGAGGTGTGCTTTTTGGGGAAAAGAAGGGAATTTTGAATTCTTTTTTTAAAGGAAGGCTAGCCCTAATTAAAAAAGAGAGTATAGAGAGTCAAGAAAGGGGGTGAGAGTTTTGAGAAGAAGAGAAGTGAGGGGTGTCATGAGAGAGAGTCTTGGAGGAAGAGTTAGGATTTTCTTCTAGAGTTGTAAGAGGAGAGGGAATGTGAGAGATTTCTTCTTCATCACATTTCTAGGGGATAATTGAGTGTGATTGTAAAGAGAGGAAGTGCTTAAAGGAAACTTCAAGAGATTTCCTTGAGAAGGAGTGTGATATAAGTTATGTTCTTTCCTTTATTTATTTTGTAAACTTATTTTTATAAATAAAATCTATGTTTTGTTTTATCCTTCTCATGAATTATGAATAGTCTTCTTTACTCTTCTCCCTACAATGAGATATGGTTTTGTGAAGAATTAATTTTGTTATGAAATGTGTTAAATGTCAAAAAATTGTGATTCGAACTCTGATCTTCATTTACTTTTCGATCTGGCCAATTGAAATTTTAAAATTTGTTGTGAAACATAAGATCTGAAAGGGCTATGATTTCTACAATAAGGTAAGAGCCACATTCAATTTCATGGATGAGAATGCAATCTATCGGGTTGAGTGCAAATAAATTGGGAAATATACTTTGTTAGGCGCATAATTGGAGATTTTATGGTGATAGACTAAAATGTCCAATTTGCTCCAATTGCTTGACAACTAAAGCAAGATTGTTAGCTCTCAGGGGAGGGAGAAGTGAGTGCTCTGGAATGGCGGTCAGTATCCTCTCAACCTAACCACAAGTTTGGGGACCAAACTCTAGATTAATCAATGTTCTTTATGCACTATCAGATAGTAAAGAATATGATTGCTCCTATTTGGCACAATATAATTTTATATATAAGTTTAAATGATTTTAATTACTTCACAATCCATAAACTCATCGTAAAGGGGAAGAATGTTTTCTTAAATTTAAAATTTTCGTTACAAAACTTTGTTTAGGCTTAATAAGTTTACTTTTGAAGTTCAGCAAATAGCTTAGTTAACTTAATTCTTTTAATTACATTTCAATTAGCATACAGTAAATTACTTTAGATTTGTTTTGCATGCTTAAGTTTTATCGTTTGAATATTGTGTTTTAAATTATAATCATAAGTATTTCCAACTCCATGTGGGATCGATACTTTGGACTCCATTAGAGTCATTTATTACTTGAGCGATGTGTATACTTGTGTTATTATTACGGTTTAGCAGCTTAAATATTTTAAAAGATAAAACTATTTATTCTAAATTTATTTTCATTATGATTGAACTGCATATTTACTATTCGTGTTGTCGTGTGTATATTGTAGTATTGAAAGATATTTACAACGCACCACATAAAAACCGCACATCAAGTTTTTTGGTGTCGTTGTCACGGAGTAATGGAAAATTACTTTATAATTTGGAATACTTTATTTGAACTGAAAAACTTATTGTAGTTTAATTAAATATTTTTATATTTTTGTGTTTCTGCTTATTTTAATTGCTTATTGTGTTTGTGTATGTGTATTTTAAGATCGATAGGTCAAAGTTAGAAAGAACTATTATAAAAACTTGAAAACAACAAAAAGAGTTAGATAATTTGAACAAAATGGCTACAAGCTTAAAAAATTCTGGAATTGAGAATGAACATCATCAAAGAACTTTAAGAGGTTATGTTAATTCTACAGTAGATGAAATTCATTAGAGTATTCAAAGCTCTACTGTAGTTGTCAATTCATTTGAGCTTAAACCTGTTGTTATCCAAATGGTACAAAATAATCAGTTTGGGGGAACACCTACTGAAGGTCCTAACTTACACTTTGCTAGTTTTCTAAAATTGTGTGCTAGATTTAAATATGATGGAGTGTTGAATGATGTCGTCAAACTTAGACTTTTTTTTCTTTTTCATTAAGGGATAAAGTTAAGATGTGGTTA
This sequence comes from Phalaenopsis aphrodite, assembly GCA_003013225.1. NCBI lineage: Eukaryota > Viridiplantae > Streptophyta > Magnoliopsida > Asparagales > Orchidaceae > Phalaenopsis > Phalaenopsis aphrodite. Next base: position 1,439,637 of record NEWO01000107.1, on the reverse strand, counting down.
AACTCGTTAGCACCTAGATCTATTAGAACTTGGGGAGACATATCACAAAAATATTTATCTAAATATTTTTTACCTTCAAAAACTGTTAATCTTAGAAATGATATCACATCTTTTATCAGTTTGAATGAGAATCAATTTATGAAGCTTGACAAAAACTTAAAACTCTCTTTAGGAAGTGTCCACACCATGTGTTACCAGATTGGTTAATAATTCAAACTTTTTATAATTGATTGGTTGAATCTCTTAAATCTATAATTGATATTGTTGTTGGTGGATCATTAATGTCAAACCATTCGATGAAACATATTCTTTAATTGAAGAGATGACTACAAAAAATTTTCAATGGTCCACTGAAACGGTAACTCCAAAAAGAGTAGCTAGTATTCATGATTCTGATGTAATATATATGTTTGCTGCTCAAATTGCTACAAAATCAAAGAAGCTAGATCAGTATGGAATTAAATAGTCTCAGACACCTTCTGTGCTTGAGAAAAATTCATTGAGACAAATGATAGATTTTCAATCTTCATATGAAATCTTAAATGCAATAAACAACCGATCTAATAATCCTTATTCCAATTATTATAATCATGGATGAAAAATCACACTAATTTCAGTTAAAGTAACAATAACTCTAATGATGTAAGTTTGGAATGGAGGAACAATGCTGTGAACCCATTGGGAAACTCTAACAATCAGGGAAATTCTAACTATAAACCCCTTTACCCTCCAGGTTTCAACAGCAATTCGCAAGTAAGGAGAAGAAATTGTCAATGGAACAATTAATATTGCAAATTGGAGTAAAATTACAAAGTAAAAGAGCACAATTGCTACATCAAGGAGCTATAATTAGAAACATGAAAAATCAGTTGTGGTGTTTTGCTACTGTACGTAGCAATAGACCTCCAGAACTTTGCTTAATAATGTTGAAATTAATCCTAAAGATCGGAACAAAGAGCAAATTAAGGCTATTCAACTGCGAAGTGGAAAAGAATTGGAAACAAAAGTTCAAAAAGAAATTGAAGTTGAAGTTGAGAAAGAAGGGGTGGAAAATGAAAATTCTAGTGAAGATTTTCGTTTTGAGTCAAAATATCTTATTAAACAATCAAATTTTCTGTAGAAAGACCACTACTTTCATTTCCTCAAATATTGAAGTAGTATAACAAAAATAACTAATTTACAAAGTCTTTGGAAATATTGAGAGAATTGACGATAAACATTCCATTTGTTGAAGCCTTGGAACAAATGTCAATCTATGTGAAGTTTATGAAGGATATACTTAATAAAAAAAGAAATTTTACATATAATGAGGTTGTTGCACTTCGTGAATAGTGTAGTGCTATAATTCGAAAGAAGCTTCCCAAAAAACTTAAAGATCTTGGTATTTTTACAATTACTTGTGCTATTGAATAAAGATTTTTTAGAAAAGCTTTATGTGATTTGGGAGCCAGTATTAATCTTATGCCTCTATCGATTTTCAGAATGTTGGGTTTAGAAGAAATTTTACCTACTACTATAACTCTTCAATTAGTTGATCGTTCGATTATTTATCCTAAAGAAGTTATATAAGACGTTTTGGTGAATGTTGATAAATTTATCTTTCCTGTGGATTTTATTGTGTTAGATATGGAGAAAGATACAGAAACTTTTATCATTTTAGGAAGATCATTTCTTGTCACTGGAAGAGCTTTGATAGATGTGCAGAAAGGAGAATTAACAATAAGAGTCAGTGATCAAGAAGTTACATTTAATATTGCAAAGTCAATGAGAGACTCAGCAAAAGGAAGAGATGGTGAATGCTTCAGAATGAATATTAATGATTATTTAAGCAATGAATACTTCACAAATACATTTGAAAATAAAAATGCAGAAGAATTTTGGAGTACGAGGATGAGGATGTAATTCAAGGTAAATCTATGCAAGTGAGTAATGAAGAATTAAATTATGTTCAGGAACACTTTGAATTGTTAGATCCTGCGGATAAGAATAAAAATTTGACTTCTTCGATTGTAAAACCTACTGAACTAGAAATGAAAACACTTCCTACACATTTAAAATATGTCTTTTTAAGAGATTTATCCACATTACATGTTATTGTATCATCAGAATTAAGTGAAGCACAAGAACAAAAGTTGTTGAAAATTTTAAGAAGATATAAAAAAGCCTTTGGATGGACGTTAGTTGATTAAAGGAATCAGTCCTTCGATTTTTAGCACAGAATTTTATTGGAAGAAAATCATGAACCAAAAGCTGATCCTCAAAGGAGATTAAACCCTATAATGAAAGAAGTTGTCAAGAAAGAGATTTTAAAGTAATTAGATGTTGGAATAATATATCATATTAAACCCAATAATGAAAGAAGTTGTTAAGAAAGAGATCTTAAAATAGTTAGATTTTGGAATAATATATCATATTTCAGACAATACTTGGGTGAGTCTAATTCACTGCATTCCTAAGAAAGGAGGTGTGACAGTTGTGACAAATGAGAATAATGAATTATAACCAATAAGACAAGTAACTGGTTGGCGAATCTACATTGATTAGAGAAAATTAAATTCGGCGACCAAGAAATATCATTTTTCTTTACCCTTTTTTGGACCAAATGTTGAATAGGCTAGCTGAGCACAAATATTTTTGTTTTTTAGATGAATATATCGGCTATCATCAAATATCAATTGCTCTAGAGGATCAAGAGAAGACAATATTTAATAGTCCTTATGGTACTTTTGTTTTTCGGCGAATGTCCTTTGGTTTATGTAATGCACCTGCGACAATTCAAAGAGTTGATGCCACTGTAGTGTGGCTAGAGCATATTGTAGATCGTCGTGGCAAGTGTCATCTGAGTTCAGTAGATGAGAAGGAGGAGAGAGAAGAGAGGGATAAAGAGGATGAGTTACACCATAGAGGTTTATGTATTTCTTTTTATTTAGTATTTGGACATGATTTTTTGTATATATATTTTATGTTTAGATTATAAATTTCCTTTTGATTGGCATGTCTACAAATTTTGTGTAATGTTTACTAAATTCTATTTATTCTCATTATTGATGCATGCATGTACAATATGTCTTGTGTTATGTTGGTGGGGAGTAAACATTTGTGATAATTGTCCTTTAATATATATTTTTTTAAAATTTCCTATAATTTTGCATCTACTTTGTGGTGATTATTTCTAGCGCAAATACCTTGAAAATGTCCATGCTAAACCACCTCTCCCACAGAAATGTGGTTAGAACATCTGTGTTTGCAAACAGTGCACATAAATTATGTTGGTAGTGTATATGTCCGCATGAATCGTATCGAAACTAACTAACGTTGACAATGTTTGGCCCAAATTTTGGCACAATCTGCTTACTCTGACAACGGTTGATGTCAATTGCTTTTGTCATTCCCATTTTTGCATGTACCTTAAGTCTGACGCAAATCCGACGATGATACAATTTTGTGTTGGTTTTTTTGCTAATTTGACAAAGTTCTATAGTGAAATTCATCCAATGGCCTTATTGTCTCACATCCTTAAAATTAATTAGTGATTCATTCCATGATCAATCTTTTGTCTCCCTTTAGATGCTCACCACTTTTTCACAAATTACATGCAAGATAACAAAAAATTTAATTAATCATATGTTAAATATGCTAAACTTTACTTGTGTTGTTTTTTTCTTTTCTTTTATTTGATCAATCTTAAGGGTTAAGGTTGATTTAAGGAGTTGGGCAAAGATTGGATCCAGACGTTTAAAGAATACTTGAGTTAGTATCTTGTGGTGGGCTTGGTACTTTACAAATAAAAAGAATGAAAGAGCTCTATATGGACGTAGGTTTTCGTGCGGATTCCAATAATATGCCGCCACGTGTGCTACATCACGGATATTATTTTGGCGTTATTGAAGTGGAACCGCGGATGTTATTTTGAGGTTATTTCTGAGTTATTTTTGGGTTATTGAAATGAAATATATTTATTTTTTTTCAATAACTCAGAAATAACCTCCACAGTGTTATTTCGGGGTTAATAAAGTTGAACCGTGGAGGTTATTTCGAGGTTATTACGGACTCCGCGGTTCCATTTTAATATTGTTTGAGTGAGCCCAATATAGCACATATAATGACATATTATTAAGAGTCTGCACTTAGAACTACATCAGGAAGAGTCCGGACTTTCAAGTTTTACGTTGGTAAATGATAATTAATCAAGCAAAACTTAGCTAATAATTTCTCACCGCCCACAACTTCTCCTCATTTCGCAATCTCCCCCCATCCAGAATTCCAGATGCCCTGCCTTGCCAATAAAACATTCAACCCATATAATTAATCGACTTAATAGGTTAGACTTTGGCTCTGTGTTTGTAAATGATACGCAACCATTGTTATCTTAATTATAACTCAGCAGTATATGGTGCATTTAAAATATGTTATCTTTGGCAGGACGACCATTATGCCGCAAAGGACAAATTAGTAATGACATGAAGAAGAAGAACGCTGAGACGGACCGCAACGCATAATGTCAGTTTTAGTCGTGATTAAAATAAGAGCTTTGATGGTATATGTCGGCTGTGGCAGTTGATTGCTTGAAATAATTATACAAGTTAAATAATTTGGTTATGTCACGTATTATTGGGGGGGGGATTAGAGCTGGAGTAATTTGGGTGTTTGACTAATTTAATGTCATTTTAATGCTGAAATTGAGGTTTAGATGGGATGGATTGGTCTAATGATGCTTGTGGATTAAGGGTAATAGTTGATAATTGTTGGTGTGTAATGGGATTTAATTGTGGTTTGGAAAAAAATAGCAACTTTAAGAGTTAGATTAGGATTATTTTTTTAATAATATTTTGAAATAAAAGTAAATATTTTTAATATATCAAGTATAGATTATTTTATTTTTAATGTATGTTGAATAAGATGATTTATGTCGAATTAGTTTTGGTCATTGGCAGGGAGAGGAGATGATGTTTTGGCTGGTGGTGGCGGTGGCAATGGCTGTCGATGGGGACGGCAACCGTCAACATTAATGGGGATCATTGTTGTTGATGACAATGATTGTTGTTGATGGTAGAGATTGGCGATGGTGTCTAGCTGCAAAGGATGAGGTGAGAATTTGATAGGGGTGATGGAAATTTTTACAAGCACTCAAAATATTTTAAAATTATTTTATGTGTTTTAAACAAATAATTTAATATATTTTTTAAAATAAAAAATAGTTTAAATAAGTAATAAATAAATCATTTTTTAAACTGAAAAAAGAGATGTCAAATAAGCACTTTGGTATCATTTAATATTGATTTGTGCTAGAGAATTTGAACTGGTAGAGTAATGAGTTATTGTATTAGTATTGCATGAGAATCAAGCACACACTCAAGTAATAAAAGTGACAAGTAGAAATACTATAGGGCTTTTGCATGGAAAACTTGAAATCATAAAAAAAAACAAGAGGGACTGGCCTAGTTAAAATGATCCATTGATTTGGTGGCCCTTATCCCACATGCGGGAAAGCGTAACAAAATTTTCTCGAGTTACAACGATTGTGCACAGAAGAGTTCATTGCCTCACGACATGGAGCGATCGCAACGGGGAGTAGTTGTTGGAGCTTTGGCTCACAGTCTTCAAGGTTAGCATGATGTTTGTGATGATTCCCAGCTCTGTATGATGTTTCTTGACCATGCAATGTCAGTTGTCGCTTCGCAATGTAAGTCTTGACTCCGCTTAAAGTTTTGTTGCAACATGTAGAGGGCAATCAATGATGGTCGATGATGGTCGGCAGGTGGTGTTTGACAGTGGTTGCAGCTACAGGAGTGGGAGGTATTCGTCAAATTTGTGGTGTACAAGCGACAATGGACTTCAGCTCCTTTTCCAAGCTTCAGACTTCTTCTGTCTCAATGTCTCGATCACCTCTCAAAAGATAGTAGGGTTGTATTTATAGAGTTTGGGAGAGGTCTTTCTGCAAATAATGAAGAAATTCAAACTACACCATCAGATAGTCTAGAGTGATTCAATTGATCGGACGGCGTTCAGTGAACATTTGAGTACTTTAATGATGTTTGAATTGAGCGATCTTGAGCTTGTTAGATTTGTCTCGCAGAGATGCTCAATTTACCTATAATCTTATCAGATTTGGAATCTGTTTGACTATCCAATTATGCTCTGAAAGCTTCCAACTATGGTTTGACGGCTTGATTTGACTCAAATTAGAACAATTTTGATATTCTTGGGTTTGTCTCATCGAGCCGCTCAATTTAACTTTAAGTTTGCTAAAATCGATGTTCTAGATGTTTTTTTATCGAAGTTTAAATATTTCTGATTTCAAAAATTGCCTCAAATACGTGTCATGCATTAAGATCTGTGTCAGTGTCAACTTTATTTTTATCTATTTTACGATAGGCTATAATCAAAGCAAGATGATGCTAACTTTTTTACTACAACTTACATTAGAAGATAGTTTTTTTGCCAACAAAAGTTTAAGAACTTATGAAAAATAATGTACAAGCTCAATCCAATGAATGTTCTTTAATTAGAATTATCTTAGTTTATAAAAAGTTTGTTGAGGTCATCTAAAAACATTATTTGAAAAAATATCGTCATGATAAGCAAATCATAGCCCATTAAGAACAAAAAGTCACGCCTCAAGTTTAAAGGCAAAGTAGGCTAACAACTAATTAAACATTATAGGTTCTATATAGCTTTTTTATACACCCCACTTCATGAGTAGTAGGCTATGAAGTATTATAAAAAAATAGGGGATTTACATATATATATCACTATATATATTAATGTCTAAATCTTTTAGATTTATTTATAAGACACTCTGGTTAGTGGGGAGCACTCAGTCAGTTTGAATGAT
>NEWO01000107.1:1384490-1426085 GCA_003013225.1 Phalaenopsis aphrodite | reverse complement strand
AAATTAATAATAAATAAAAAATAAAATATCTTAAAATATATGATCATGTAAGTCAGCGCTCAATGAACAAATCCAACAAACTTCTAAAAGATGACCAAACATTAGCAAAAATAAAACCTTCAAAGATAAGAGTAAAAACTTAACATAGTCCTCCGACTACTAAGAAATGTCCAATTTAATCCCAAAGTTTTAAAATACTTCAATGTAGTCTCAAACTATTAAAAGGTGCTCCAAACTGATCCTAAACCATATTTTAAGAGTAAAAATGCAGGTCAAGTTATCAAAAATTGAGGCTTATATTACATAAATAAAGAGTTATAGAAAGAAGCCATCATCTACTGAAATCTTCGGAAAAAAAAAAAAAAAGAAGGCACCGGTTATAATCAGTAAAATGTTATGTATTACAGAACAAAACATTTGGGGGAAAAAAAACTTTTTGAGGACCCATTAATTTCATGATCACACCTTTGTAAATAATTAATGTCCATTGTTCTTCAAACCGGAAGTAGCAGATGAAGCATTCGGATCTTGCTCTTCAGCACAAGCCCTCAAGACAGCTTCATTCTGCAACAAGCAAGTCAATGTTAGCTTATGATTTCTCAAGTTTATCTTTCAATCATCAAATATTAACAAAATCTACAAGTTTAAATGGTGCATTTTTGACCTTTCATTATACATGTCCAAGCAATCTAATTTATTTTCAACTATATTACCTTTCAATGGATATCAATACAGCTCTTCCTCTAATATGATACACATTCTTTCATTTATCTTCCAAAAAATTTTAATACATCTTCCCTAACATTCAAAACTATACAAATGCTATACTTAGTTATTGATGATTTCTTAATTGTCCAACACTCAAATTCACAAGACATGCACGGCTTAATTGCAGTTTTATAAATTTTTCCTCCAATAATCCATGATATTGTCTTGTTACATAATACACTTGAGGCATTTCCCCACTTTAACCATCCATAATTTCAGAAATTATATAACATTTATATCCCTATTCTTCTACATAGATTCAACAACAACAACAAAACCTTTACTCATCAGTTTATGTGTATTAGACCATCTTATATTTTCAAATTTGCCCATCTTGAAAAAATTCAGCTTAAACAAATCAAACATTTGATATTCGCCAAGTCTAGCATAATTATTGTATTTCCTGAGTAATCAATGAGTTAAGCAAGTAGGTTTGTCATGCCATAGTAAAAAAAAAATCTATGATATTCACAATCAATAGTGGATACCAACCCTCCATTTAACTTGGCTTTTAGCATATAGAACAAGTAGATCCATCTAGTAAGGTGTTAGATGTCAGTTCAAATGGAGAGATTTTAAGGAGATAAGAGTCCATGAAACTGGCAGTAGATTCATGAAATAAATTAAAGTTACCATAACTTCCCTGAATTTCCAAATCATGATAGTTATCTCAATATGTGCCTTTTTCATATGGCCTCATCTAGCTTGCAATTAATTTCTTGAAGACCCTCTTAGGAAGCCTCTTAAGATTCAAAGGAGTCATTATTTTATCATCATATTTTAATTATGGAAGTTTTCTATTTGCATTAGTAGTACTGATAATGTCAAAATAAGTGCTACATTTTGTGAATATTTTCATACATATAAGACGCGTATTTTGAAAATTATACAAATGACAAGAAATAAGTAATGATCTGAAATCTTTAAATTATTGAAACACTAATTTATTAAGCTTGTACCTCTTCAAAATTACGCGGAGGCCCGCGGAGGCCCATTAAGGCATACGCCTCATCTGGCCAAGATGAGGCATACGACTTCACATTTTTTTCTCAAAACCACATTGGGGCCTACCTCTAATTGTACAATTTTAAATACCAACACCATCATTGATGCCAATAACCAAAAGAACCGCATTTCTGCTAATTAGAGTTAGATATCATACGTTATCATCTCAATCCTTATGCTTTGGATTGAATTTAAAATAAGCCATAGAAGATGATTTATCATAAGTGTCGCTTGAAGTTTGCAATCATAAAGTACTACATAAAAGGCACGGTACGTGACATCGTTCCACTCAACTCTACGAAAGTCTTTTAAATATGATACTGTATTGATGACCTTATCATTATTAACGAAACAAGACCTTTTTGCTAAAAAGTACTACGGCATGTTGATGACATATGTAGTAACAGTAGAGCAAATAAGTAGATTTATCAAGGCAAGCCAAATATTCCTAGTGATGATGATCAACACAGTTGAAGAAGTAATGCTTTCTCTACCTTAAGCAAAGCAAGTGACATGCAAATGCAAAAGCTAACTACGGAGAAAGCATGCAAACCATTTCCAACACATTGCTCTCAAATTTGTAGATGTTTACCAAAACTCAGTCGTCAAGATTGATCCACCAAAATGAAAGCAATCAAGAGGTGATCAAAATTATGACTGATTACACAATGTGAACCTTCTACTATATAAAGAAAGAGCTATCACAAGTGAAGAAACCTTCTTTATCAAAAAAGCTTGAAGAGTCGTACTCTTAACAAATCAAGCAGAAAAAAATAAAAATAAATCGATATCTCCACAGATTGGAGTGTACAAGCTCGAAAGCGAAGACATTACAATAAAATCAAATCAAGTAATATATCCTTAGATATGACTAGGAATTTGTAAAATCAAATCGTGTGAAGACCACACAATTATGTTCTTTATAATTTTAAAATTTTAAATTCTCCAAGAAAATTGGCTAAAGTGATGATTCATGTCACATTTTTTAGATTGAAAAATAATATCATCAAGCGTTCAAAGGCATGACCACATCAATAATCAAAAATCATACAAGAGAGATCAAATATCAGAAAGTTGGTGATGCGGGAGCTGAAATTTTATGTATTTAGCAGGGTGTCGTGCTTGTAATTAACGTACTTGTAATTAATTTTGTTTAGCTTTATGTTTTTGTTGTGGGCTTGCCTATATAAGGTTGTCCTGCATGTTAGAAAAAAGAGGAAGAGTATTTTGATTGGTTGTAAGAGCCTTTTTTTGTATCCTTCTGGGTTAAGAAGTGAATTCAGTACCTTAGTGTGGCGCCCAAATGGTAATCATCCATTTTTAGTTCAGTTTATTCACTTTATTTCCCTTCTTTGGGATTCTTGGTTCAGGTTTCTTTCTTTACTGAATTTATAAACAACATACTTCTATTTTGACCTTGTTATTGGTATCGTCTTGATATGAGAGCACGGATCTTACACATATTTTCTCTTCGTTTTTCGAGTTCTTGCACATTTCATTCTTCTTTTCTTTTGATTTTTTCGAATATCTCCTTTCAATTTTGAACCAGAATTTGCGAACAAAACTTGTTTAGAATTTGAGGACAGAAAGTCTGGATTCTGTCAAAATTTCCTGGTTTTCTTTGTGATCCAGATTTGCTAATTTCTGTCGAATTTTCCCTACTGTGACCGCATTTTCCTTGTCGTCCATCCGTGGGGTTCTTCTGTCCAACTGTGGAGGTTGATAATCCTCCATCTTTGGTTTTGATTCCAATTATTGCCCAAAAATTTAGAACAGTTTGCTGTCACTGGATTTGTTTGTGGTTCATTTTGCTCTCAATCATGCCTCCAAGGAATAATGTCCATCCAACCCAAGAGTTGATTGTGGAAAAATTGCAAAAAGAAATTTTTCGTCAACAAACAAGATTAGTGCTTCTTGAGCAGCGAGAACTGGAAGAATATCAAAATGAATATGGAAAGATATGACGACGAGGAAGAAGAAAATCCATTCCAACAAGAGACATCTAGCAGTGATGAGCAACGTCTACGTACCTTGAGGAATGAAAATCGACGGAAACCTCCAGATTTTGGAATCAAAATCTACCTCGCAGAAGTAAAGGGAAGATTGGATCACGATTAATTCGTCAATGGGCTACATACAGTTGAACAAATTCTAGAATTTAAGATAGTGTTACAAGAACATATCGTCAAACTAGTGGGAATCAAAATAAACAAGAACGCATGGAAAATTTGAAGATGATTCTGCAAAGAGAGGAAGATCCAAGATCATGTTATGGACCAAAATGTAGATAGAAATTCAACTGAGATTCTTAATTAATCATTACCGACAAGAAGTCTTCATCCAGTTTCATAACCTTTATCAACAAGAGTTATCCGTGGAGGAATATATTGCTGAATTCAAACAGTTGGGGTTGTAGTACGATAGTTCCGAAACTGAGGAGCATACTATTGCACAATTTTTGGGTGGTCTTCTACTATCTATCGCTCATGTGGTTCAACTCCAACTGTTGTGGAGATTACAAGAGGTAATTAACTTGGAGGTGAAGATTGAAAAACAGCATAAATTGGGTAGGAATACTCAAGTACGCATTCCTACCAATAATTTGGACTTGTCCAACAAATCAGCCCACTTCCAAGCACAAGTCAGTGGTCGAAAAGTTGAAAATAGAAGCAACAACAAAAATATTTTCCAGCTATAAGGGACTGCTACCACAATGAGAGTAGCAACTACAACCGATATGTGAAGCTTCAAATGTCATGAGTTTGGCCACATGGCCTCGAACTGTCCTAACCGGCGCATTATGTCATTGGTGGAAGAGATTGATCTAGATGCAAAATAATGTGGTAGAAGAAAAAAATACTAATCCAACAAGGGACCAAACCCTACATGCATATGAAGGGGAATTACTTGTGATAAAATGTATCATATGGTTCGAACAATCTTCCAATAAAAATTGGTTACGACATAACATCTTTAAAACTGGTACACAGTTCGGGACAAAATTTGTAACCTTATCATCGACGACGTAAGTTGTGAGAACGTGGTTGCAACAGCCATGGTGAAGAAGCTTGGGCTAACTACTGAGCCCCATCTCCATCCCTACCAACTCATGAGGCTCAAAAAGGGGGTTGAAATTAAAGTCAATCGGCAATATATGGTGTCATTTTTTGATCGGTTGGAATCAATAGAAGCAGGTTTTATGTGATGTAATTACTATAGACGCTTGTCACATACTGCTTGGTCAGCCTTGGCAATGCAATTGTCATACAATTCATGATGGGTATGCAAACACTTATTCCTTTATGAAAGAGGAGATTCAGGCATACTGAAATCAACACTTTTACTCCTTCATTGCTTTTGAAAATCATAAGAAGACAGCTATGGAGTACCTCTTGATCATATCGAGAGTTTTGGACAGCTACCAGCAACTTCTTCCAAAGCGCAAGGATTGATACAACAGTTCAAAGATATTTTTCCTGCAAAGATTCATGCAGGATTGACTCCGAAAGGTACAACATGCCATTCAACCTTCTAGCAGGTTTGATCATCTCCAACAAAACCTCCATATAGGATGTCTTTAAGGGAGCACGAGGAACTTCAAAGCCAAGTGGATGAACTAATACACAAAGACTTGGTGCGACATAGTGTTAGCCCGTGCACGGTTCCGACTCTCTTAGTTCTAAATAAGGATGAGACATGGTGCATGTGAATCAACAAACGGGTAATATCAAATACAAGTTTCCCATGTCTCAATTGGATGATCTTTTTTATCAACTAATAGGAGCGGTTACTTTCTCCAAAATAGATCTTCGAAGAGGGTACCAACAAATACGTATGTGACATGGAGATCAGTAGAAAACAACGTTCAAGACAAGAGATAGGCTTTACGAGTGGACAATGATGTCGTTCAAGCTTTCTAACGCTCCAAGCAAATTTATGCGCATCATGAATCAATTTTTTCAACCTTTTATGAGAAGTGAGTGACAATGAGTGCACGTGAGTGAACCAGCTACAAACCAACATCCAAAGTCAACCCTAAGGTCAATCAGTCCTAGGGTCTTAGCGTTCAAAAACTTTTAGGATTGTGAGTGAATATAGGTGATAGTGAGTGAAAGTGAGTGAACCAGCTACAAACCAACACCCAAAGTCAACCCTAAGGTCAATCAGTCCTATGGAGACTCATCTTGAGCTACCTCATACTGACCCCACCTACTAAGTGCTAGAGGTTAGGACCAATATATGAAACTTCAAGTTAAGCAAAGAGAAGTTTAGAGTTTCTAATGGTGAGGGTTTCTTTTCTAGTAGTCTAAGAATAGTCAACAGGAAAACCATATGGCTAAACCCTAGGCAACTAAAGAGGGAAAACAAAACCACAACCAAAAGATTTGTGTGATTTCTATTTTTGACTTATAGCTCTAAGAAATTTGATCATTTGCAACATTTACAAAAAGCTTTTGAAGACCTATGATCCCAACTATTTGCCAATAAGGAAAAGAGTGAATTCCTAGTTTGCCCCATCAATTTCTTGGGTTTTGGGGTCTTGAAAGCAGGAATGGAAGTGGATTCCAACAAGGTTGCAGCTGTAAGGGACTGACCGACCCCTAGCTCTTTCACGGAGGTCCAACAATTTCACTTGTTGGCCTTTTTCTATCACTGGTTCATAAAGAACTTCAGTACCATCACTACCCCACTAATGGAATTGATCGGATCAGTCCATTTTTGTCGGATAAAACAAGCATAGCTCGGTTTTGATCGCTTGAAACATACCCTATGTTCCTCTCCAGTTTTAAAGCTTCCAAATTTTAATCTTTTGTTAGACATGCAATGTGATGCATCTGGCACCGGTATTGGAGCCATTCTCAATCAACAAGGATATCCCGTAGCCTATCTTAGCGAAAAGCTCAACGACTCAAGTAAGAAATATTCAACATATGATAAGGAATTTTATTCGATAGTAAGGGCCCTACAATATTGGATTCATCATCTTCTAGCTAAAAAATTTGTCCTCTTTATAGAACACAGCCCTTAAGTATCTTCAAAATCAAAATAAATTGAAAGGAATACACGCCACCTGGAGTGAATATATTTCAGCCTTTCAGTTTACTCCCAAGAACAATCGAGACTCTCTAATCAAGTACTTGATGCTCTAAGCCCCGACAAGCTATTCTATCTGTTTCGCAAGCTGGAGTTGTGGGTTTCGAACTTTTACGGGGAATGTATGTCAAGGATACTGATTTCTAAGTGCATGGCAGCAATGCTTGTTGGAAATTATAAAACCTTCACACCAAAGATGATTTCCTCTTCAAAGGAAATTGTTCATGCATTCCAAAGTGTTCCAATCGAGAAGGCATATTTGGTGGAAAGCTATGATGGGAGCCTAGTTGGTCATCTTGGGAGATAAGACTATAGTTCTTCACGACAAATCTTATTAGCCTTCTATGTATAAAGATGTGGATCATCATGTCAAACAACATCGTATTTGCCATTTAGCCAAGACAATGACTCAAAATTCAGGTTCATACCTTCATTTGCCAGTTCCTAAATTTCCTTGGATGGATATTAGCTTGGATTTTGTGTTGGATTTATTATGCAGTCAACGATACAAGGATTCTATCATGGTGGTAGTGGATAAATTCTCCAAGTTGGGTTACTTTGTTCCGTGCAAAACCTCTTTAGACGCCTTTCACATTATCGATATGTACTTCAAAGAGGTGGTTTGTGCACATGGCACTCAACGTACTATTGCATCAAATCAACAAAAACAAGCTTTTAACTCAATAAGTGGGGTCGGCTACATGAATCCTTTTCCTCCATTGTGTCCTATTGAGTGTCATATTTTCATTTAATTCTAATAGATTAAGATTATTTTTTAAATAATATGCCCAAGTTTTTTTTAAAATCTACCTATGTCTTTCTTAACAATAGTTGAATCTAAAATAGTTACTCTCCTAATAGAATCATCAGATGATCGACACTTAAAATGACTGAACCATCTAAGATGACCCTATCACGGATATGTCCATTTCTCATTTTGTCTCTAAGTATCAAGCCACTCATCCGCCTAAGCATTCTCATCTCAACAACACTTAACTTTGTTTTATGCTCCTTTTAAAGGCCAACATTTTGCGTCATAGAGCATTGTAGGTCTAGCCACCACACAATAGCCCTGATGCATTGCCCCTTCAACCAACCAACTTGAATTATACTAATAACACCCCCATTTATATCACCATCACTTTGAACAATAGACCCGAGATATCTAAAAAGTTCACAACTTTTAATGATTTGATCACCCAAAGTCAGAACTTTGTCATTAGAGCAACTACCACTAAAATTGTGTTCCATGTATTCAGTTTTAGATCTACTCAAACAAAGGCCTTTAGACTCCAATGTTGACCATCATAATTCAAGTTTTTTTCCTGAATTCTTTCCCTACTCGTATCCACAAGAAGGATATCATCAGTGAAAAACATACACCAACGTACATCCTCCTATAAATGTCCAGTAAAAGCATCCATAACTAAAGCAAAAATATAAAGGTGTAAAGCATATCTCTGATGTAATCTAATTGAAATAGGAAAATACTTGGTCAATCCTCTTGTTCAAACACAAGAAACAGCTCTAGTATACATATCTTTAATGACTTGAATATAAGTCATATCAACATCTTTCTTCTCTAGAACTCTCCAAAAGGCTTCTCCTGGAACCTTAACATAAGTTTTTTTTTCTAAATCAATAAAAATCATATGTAAATCCTCCTTAATCTCTATGTACTTCTACATCAAACCTCACAATAAATGTATAACTTCCATAGTAGACATGTCCGACATAAATCCAAACTAATTATGAGAAATATTTGTACCACGTCTTAACCTATGTTCAATTACCATTTTCCATAATTCTAAAGTACGACGCATCAACTTAATTCCTCTATAATTTGCACGCATTTCTGCATCCACTTTATCCTTAAAAATAGGATCAAAAGACTCTTCTTCCACTCCTCGAGCAATTGTTTTGTTTCTAAAATAATATTAAAGAGTTTAGTATGCCAAGAAACTCCCAAATCTCCTAAATATTTCCACACTTCAATTGGGATATCATCAAGTCCTATTAATTTCACTCCTGATTTTGTTAAAGCCTCCTCAATTTCTTTTTTACTAATATGGCGCTATAAATAAAATGTTTTATTCTTATTAATGATATTAAGATTGCTAAGGTCATTGTATTTTCAAAACTTTATTGACAAGTTTATCAAAATAACTCACCCACCTCTATTGAATATCTTTATCTAAGAAAAACACTTTTTGATTTTCACCTTTAATACATTTAACTTTAATTAAACCTTTACCTTTTTTTCATTGTTTGGCTAATTTATACATATATTTTCAACTACTTTAGTATCTAATCAATTATAGACATCACTAAAATCTGAATTTTTAGCATCACAAATTGTTCTCTTAGACTCCCTACGGGCTAAATTATACTTTTCCCAGTTTTTTTAAGTTTTTATATTTAAACTTATTTTTATAACACAATTTATATTTTATATTTTCTTTAAGATTATTATTCCACCATCAACTATTTTTTTATTTATAATTTTTTTTTTTTCATTTTGGTTCTCCAAGTACATCTTTTGTCACTTATTTAAAATTGCATGTTATTTTATCTCACATAGAGTTCGTTTCTTCATGAACATCCCAAATTTTTAAATCTTGATGTTTAATCATAAAAATAATTTTATCTGTATCTTTTAGGTGTCTCATATAATTTTATGACAATTTTTCCTTATATTTTTAATCTTACAACAATTCATCTTAAAATTCAGAACTAATAATTAATGTTGAGTACTTATATTTTCATTTGAAATGACCTTACAATCTTTATACTCTCGATGATCTCTTTTTCACGTAAGAAAATAATCAATGTGTTTTATTATATCCATTCTTATAAGTAATAATATGCTCATCTCTTTTCATAAATAAAGTAATAGCAATAATAAAATCATACGATAAATCAAATATAGTTTTATCTTCTTCATTAGTCACTCCAAAATCATAGCCACCATGAATATTTATAAAATCTTCCACCACTCTATCAACATGTCTATTTAAATCTCCTCTAATAATTTTTTTTTCTTCAATCGGTATCATTTGTATTAATTCTTCTAGATCATTTCAAAATTTTTCTTTTGAACCTATATCAATACCTACTTAGGAGCATAAGCACTTATAACATTAAAAATCTTAGTAACAACATCGATCTTAAGAGCTATAATTTTATCTTCAATTTAATTAATTTTTACAAAATTATCTTTCAAACTCTTATTTATAATTACACTTACATCTTTTCTAGTGTGACTCCTACCTAAATACCAAAATTTAAAACTTAAACTATCAATTTCCTTAGCATTTTCTCCAACCCATGTAATTTCTTAAATAAATAAGAAATTTATCTTCCTATGAGCCATAATATCAACTAATTTTGTTAATTTATCTGTGATAGTGCATATATTCCAAGATCATATCCTAATATTAGTTTTATTGCATAACTTTTTTACTCGTATTCATTCGTAATATAGGAACCTTTATTTATTTGACACTACATCCGGGCGTCGATGTAGCGGCTCTTGCACACTTTTCACTATATTAAGGCCATAAAACGTGTCGCTTTCAGTGGACGCTCTAAGATTTAAACGAGGATTTAAAGGATTAATATCATGATTTTTCTATAAATTTTATGTTGGTTATCAACTAACACCATCCTCTACTTTTCGCATCTGAGACTTGTGACCTGACAATGACAGTGTTGTGCTATTACATTCAATCGAGAAGTTGAATTTTTAAGCCACCTTTGGATGACATAATGGGGCAAATTGGAAACAAAACTTCAATATAGTTCCACTTCCCACCCACAAATCAATGGGCAAACGGAAGTTGTAAATAGAAGTCTTGGAAACCAACTTCGTTGCTGTGTGAGAAAGAATCTGACATAATGGGATATTCTTCAATCTCAAGTGGAGTTTGCCTATAATCGATCATGCAGTCAAACTTCCAAATACAGTCCTTTTGAGATGGTTTATGGGAAAAATCCTATATCACCACTTGATCTAACTTTGGATTTTCCCATTCAGATAGTGAGACTGGACATTGAGGTTCGATTACAAGAAATCCAAAAGCTACATAAATTGATTTGTGAAAAAATCATTAGGCAAAAAGAAGTATATCGGCAACAAGCAAACAAGAGTTGAAAGGTGGTTGCTTTCAAAGAAAGAGAAAGTTTGGATTCGACTAAGAAAATAGCATTTTCCTCCGAGAAGACATGTGAAGCTCAAAGCGAATGTCGATGATCCTTTACAGATTGTGAAACGTATTCATGACAACACTTATCAAATTGATATCCCCGTAGACTGAAATATTTCTACTACATTCAATGTCGTCGACTTAACTCCACATTACAACACTGATTCTGAAATTGCTTCTCATGAAGAATCTCTGCCAACTCCGAGAGAATGACGCAGGAGCTAAAATTATGTTTTTAGTAGGGTGTCGTACTTTTAATTAAGTCGTCTTTCTTAGTTGGCTTGCCTATATAAGTTTGACATGTATCTTAGAAAGAGAGGGGAGACTTTTGATTAGTTGTAAGAACATTTCCCATATTCTTCCGGGTTAAAAAGTGAGTTCAGCATCTCGGAATTGCGTCAAGGTGGCGATCGGTCATCTTTATTTTATTTTATGCACTTTATTTTCTTTTTTTGGGAGTCTCATTTCAGGTATCTTTCTATTCTGAATTTAGGAACTACATATTTCTATTTTTACCTTGTTACCGGTATAATTTGGGCCACTAAATGAGGTTTCATATTAGTTCAGGAAATGAATGAACTCAAATTTTTTAACTTATTTGATAAGCTAAACTCATGTAGTTCCAAGTTATTGTATACCTAGAAGACACATGTGGCACTGCAATAGTTAATCAATGCACTCTATAAGACCATATGTATCGATGGAAGTCATATTGAATGTATATTCTAAGAGATTCCCTGAATGGAATACAGTTCCAAAAAAAATAATATTTATAATACATACATTTTGTTTGCTATTTATTAATCCTCGTGGGCTCGTAGAGTGCATGAATTACATACAATTAATACTACATTAAAGTGCCACAAACATCTTTTCAAGTCAACAAAATTCAAATAACTTCACTAGGGAAGGTTTATCTATCCATCTTTGAATTTCTTTTCTTGCATTCCATATATTGCTCTGCATGCATGTAGTTGATGTTTTTTTTTCAATCGTCTAGTGATCAAATTAATATCAATTAGATCTTTTATAATATTATGGTAAGATATGAATGAATGTTTATTAAACCGACTCAATTTCGAATGATATTTTTTTCATTGAGGATGATAATACAATTAAATTGAAACCTTGGTTAGAGTTGACTAGATTTTCTTTTCTTATCAGTCCTTTCCCTTGATGAACTCAAATCTTCAGGACCGATTAGATGATTCAAACAAGCAAACCTAATCAAATCCTAGGAACTCTACTTTTTTCCAGTCTTACTAGGATAGATCATTAAGTTTAAACCACATTTACCTAATATTAAAAGTGATAATAAATTCTTAACATGTAATTATATCTTCATCTTCATTTGTGGTTTATTCTTCATCTCCAATTTGTATTCCTTCATTTCGTCCTTTAGTTTCTTAGACTCATCATATTTATACTCACGATTTGCTGCTTCATAACTTAAAGCTCGTGCTCCTGTCTTTGATCTAGCATGGCTCCTAATGTGCGACTCTGTTTATCCAAGTTTTAAAGCTCTTTCAATATCACTAAGACAAATCTTGCCTGAGGTATTATCTTCAACAAAGTGCCAAACATTTAAATAACTTAAATGATTAAAGCAATTTAGTTTATAGCAAGATTAGCTTAGAAATAAGTTATTTTTTGTTAGTATATATTCCCTCTTCATTATCTTCGATGCCCTCTAATTGTTTTTTGATGTGTAGCCCTTTATTTGTTCCTCTATTTTCTTAAATATATCATCTGCATTGTCAAGACTAATTTATAACTTGAAGGGTGAACTGTCGAGATATGACTGAGATGGAAATAAAGTTGTGAGAATTAATTCTAATTTCCTTAATTAAGGAAATTAGAATTAATTGGTAAATCCCTTAAATTAAGGGAATTAGAATAAATTTGTAATCCCTTAAATTAAGGGAATTAGTTAAATAGTTTCCTAGTTTTTCTCCTTTTAATCTCCTATATAATACCTTGTATGACAATTCAAAGAGAAAGAAATACAAATTATTTATTTGATTTCCCATATGGTATCAAAGCCCAGGCTCAAACCCTAGAGGACATCATCTGTGTCAGTTCTCTGCGACGCGCTGACCTTGATCTACAGAAAGCCAGTCGCAGATCTTGCATTTCTTCCGATTAGCGGCCGCTTCCACGCGCTTCTCCGACAATCGCAGATCCAGTAGCGTTCTCCCCTTTCACGGGCCTAGATCCAGTAGCGTTCTTCCCTTTCCGCGTGCTTCTCCGACTCCTTCTTCTCCGCCTCCGCTGCGCCCTTCCGAGCACGGGCTGCTTCCGCCTTCGTGTTCGTTCACATCTTCTTCGGCATCTCGGTTCTCTGCGATCTGGGCTCCATCCTCTCCGCTTAGTTCGAGAGGAGCAGCACGTTGTCACGAGGAAGATCGTCATTTGCCGCTGAAGTAATTTGTGTTGTTTGCTGCTGTGTGGTCGCTGCAGAGCTTGCGATCTTTTTCCGTTGTTTGCCGATGCAATCCTGTGCCGCAGATCTCGCGATCTTTGTCGCTGTTTGGATTTTTTTTTATTGGCTGCTTTAATTGCTGTGATTCTTTTACCACTGCAGATTGATTCTAGCCTTAATTGCTGCAAATTTTTCTTCTCCACCATGTCAATGTCCAAAACCACTATCTCCAACTACTCCAACCATTCTGAAGAATACAATGTTGTTCAAAAAATTGGAGAGTTGCAGAATATTCGAGCATCCAACAGGTTCAATGGGAAGAACCATCTCAAATGGTCCCAAATTATTCGCACATAGCTAAAAGGCAAAAGGAGGATTAATCACCTACTTGGAACCGAACCAGAAAAAAGGGATCCAACCTCTACAGTATGGGAAGAAGAGGATTCCATGATTATGTCCTGGTTATGGGATTCTATGGACCCAACGATCAGTGACACTTGCATGTTCTTGAACACCGCAAAGGAAATCTGGGACTATATCAACCGCACATACTCGAAAGCCCACGATCTTGCCCTTGTGTATGAAATCAAGGAAAAAGCCGGAGCAACCAAACAAGGAGACAAATCTGTCACAGAGTACGCAACTCTATTGCAGAATCTGTGGCAGGAACTGGATCACTATCGTGTAATTGAGATGAAATGCCCTGATGATGCTGCCACCTTGAAGAAGTTCATTGAGAAGCATCGGATATATGATTTTTTGGCAGGATTGAATCTTGAATTCGATCATGTTAGAATCCAAATCCTCGGCAAGAAGGATACACCGTCTCTAGAAAAGACAATCTCATTAATCCAAGCAGAAGAAAGTCGGAGGAGTGTCATGCTAGAACCACATACTATGGATGGGTCAGTCTTAGCAGCAAACACAAATCAGGAGAAGTCAAAGAACGATAACCAAGGGAAGAAGAACAAAGAAAATCTTTGGTGTACTTATTGCAAAAAACCGAGGCATACAAGGGAGAAGTGTTGGAAGTTAAATGGTAAACCTCCAAGCCGATAATGGGGCAACCGTGAGGAGAAACAAAGGCCTCGAGCGCATATGGCAGAGCAACCCAATATGGAGGAAAAATCAACGATAGGGGGATTCAGTGGTGAAGAAATTGAAAAACTTATTGGGATCTCTTGAGAAGCCTTCTGGAACATGTTTGATAGCTCTTTCAGGTAAAACTGTTTGCATGAATGTCTTAGACAAATTATATACCAACTCTTGGATCATTGACTCCGGTGCTACTAACCATATGACCCCCACATCTCAACTCTTCCATTCCTATACCCGCTGTCCAAGTAATAAAAAAGTTATCATGGTCAATGGCTCTTTAGCTACCGTTGCAAGGATTGGTGATATACATATCACACCTAGCCTTATCCTGAACAACGTTCTCCATATACCCAAACTGTCAACAAGCATTGTGTTCATTCAAAAATTGACTCATGATCTCAAATGTTATGTTGTTTTTTTCCCTTCTTAGTGTTTTTCAGGAACAGGACTCGGGGAGGAGGATTGGACTTGCTAAGGAAAAGAGCGGTTTTTACCACCTTAAACCATCCCAGATAATTAGGAGCAATTTGTCCTCATCTTTCCTAAGTTCCTCAAACAAAGATGTCATTTGGCTGCATCACTTACGCCTTGGTCATCCATCTTTTAGAGTTCTAAATATAATGTTTCCTAATTTATTCCAAGGATTAAATATTTCTGAGTTTCATTGTGACATTTGTGAATTGGCAAAACATACCCGTGTATCTTTTCCTATTAGCAATAAAAGAAGTTTTCATCCTTTTAATTTGATTCATAGTGACATATGGGGTCCTTCCACTATACCTAATGTTTCTGGGGCTCATTGGTTTGTATCCATAATTGATGATTGCACCCGGGTTCCATGGCTCTTCCTTCTTAAACAAAAATCTGACGTTAGCACAGTTATACCTAACTTCCATTCAATGGTTCAAAATCAATTTGGGGTCAAAATAAAAAGCTTTAGAACAGACAATGCCAGAGATTACTTCAATCAAATTCTTTCACCTTATTTTCAATCACATGGGATTATCCATGACTCATCATGTGTGGACACACCCCAACAAAATGGGGTAGCTGAAAGAAAGAATAGGCATTTACTCAACACCACCCGAGCCTTACTCTTTCAAGCGAATGTTCCTAAGTCTTATTGGGGAGAAGCCGTTCTTACTGCCACACACATGATCAATAGACTTCCCTCCAGTGTGTTAGAAAATAATAGCCCCATAGAGATCCTAAATAGCTTCTACCCTCACTTCAGAACCTCAAATGGCCTCACCCCCAGGGTATTTGGGTGTACTGCCTTTGTTCATGTCCACAAACAACATAGAGGGAAGCTAGATCCCAGAGTCATCAAATGTGTTTTCCTATATTACTCCTCCACTCAAAAGGGATACAAGTGTTACAATCCCTCTACCATAAAATTTTACATCTTTGCAGATGTCACTTTCACAGAAAATAAATCTTTTTTTTTCCAAGTCCTCTCTTCAGGGGGAGATTTTCATGATGGAAGATAGTACTTATGAGCCCTTTGAACCACTTAAAACCCTTGACCTTCCACATGTGTCAGCCCGTGTTGTTGAACCTAGATCAAACTCTCCTCCTATTCCAGCTGAACCCGAGTCCTCTGAACCAATCACATCTGAGTCACTTGACCCTGAACCCTTATCGTCTCCTACTCCAACCAGTGTCACTAATGATTTTCTGAGATTTCCTCAGGTGTATTCAAGGAGAAAGGTCGTTCCTGAACTGACACAAGTCCAAGAATCCAACCCACTCTATCCACTATCTCACTATGTATCTCTCAAGCGTCTATCACCAGCCCACAAAAGATTCATTGTGAGTTTGAACATCATTGTCATTCTTAATAATGTGTCTGAGGCATTGACAAAAAAGGAATGGAGAGACGCTGTTAAAGAGGAAATGAGTGCTTTAGAAAAGAATAAAACATGGGAGATCGTTGACAAACCAAAGGAAAAAAACATTGTTGATTGCAAGTGGATTTTTACATTAAAGTACAAGGCTGATGGATCCCTTAAAAGATATAAGGCAAGGTTAGTAGCCAAAGGGTACACTCAGACTTATAGGGTGGATTATCAGGAAACCTTTGCTCTAGTTGCAAAAATGAACACTGTGAGAATCATGTTATCATTGGTTGCTCACTTCAATTGGCAACTGCTACAGTATGATGTAAAGAATGTTTTCCTTCATGGTGACCTAAATGAGGAAATCCACATGAACATCCCTCCGGGAGTTGAAGGAGACACAGGTAACAAGGTGTGCAAGCTGAAAAAAGCAATTTATGGGTTAAAACAATCTCCTAGAGCATGGTTTGGCAGTTTTGCAAAAGTCACGAAGGAATCTGGGTATAATCAAAGCCAAGATGACCACACTCTTTTCATTAAACATTCAGCTGCAGGGGGAGTGACTGCACTTTTAGTCTATGTGGACGACATCATAGTGACTGGAAATGATGAGAAAGAGAAGCAAGAATTGAAGCTGAGACTAGTAAAAGAATTTGAAATCAAGGAACAGGGGAAATTGAAGTACTTCCTCGATCTTGAGGTGGCATATTCCACACAGGGGATCTTCATATCTCAGCAGAAGTACGTGATTGATTTATTGACAGAAACAGGGAAGACTGGGTGTAAGTCAATCGCTACTCCAATAGATCCAAACCATAAGTTGGGAGAAGCTAAAGAAGAACCAGCTGTGGATAAAAGAATGTACCAGAGATTGGTTGGCAAACTCATATACCTTGCTCACACTCGACCAGACATAGCATATTCTGTAAGTATGATCAGTCAATTCATGCATGATCCTAGAGAACCTCATCTTCAGGTTGCCTACAGGGTACTGCATTACTTGAAAGGCAATCCAGGGAAAGGAATCTTGTTCAAAAAGAATGACACTCTTACTCTGGAAGCCTACACCGACGCTGACTATGTTGGTTCCATAGTGGATAGAAGATCAACTACAGGATATTGTACTTTTCTTGGAGGTAACCTAGTGACATGGAGGAGCAAGAAGCAGAATGTAGTGGCAATGTCATCTGCAGAATCAGATTGCTCAAGGATTATGTGAATTACTGTGGCTGAGAATCATCTTGGATGATTTAAGAATCACATGGGAGGGTCCTATGAAGCTCTACTGTGATAACAAGTCTGCCATTAATATAGCTCATAATCCTATACAACATGATAGGACAAAGCATATTGAGATTGATAAACATTTCATCAAAGAAAAACTGGAGGAAGGGTTAGTGTGTAAGTCATATGTTCCATCAGAAAGACAATTAGCCAATGTTCTAACAAAGGGGATGAACAGTTCAAGTTTCCATGATCTTATATCCAAGCTGGGAATGGAAAACATTTATTCCTCAGCTTGAGGGGGAGTGTCGAGATGTGACTGAGATGGAAATAAAGTTGTGAGAATTAATTCTAATTTCCTTAATTAAGGAAATTAGAATTAATTGGTAAATCCCTTAAATTAAGGGAATTAGAATAAATTTGTAATCCCTTAAATTAAGGGAATTAGTTAAATAGTTTCCTAGTTTTTCTCCTTTTAATCTCCTATATAATACATTGTATGATCAATTCAAAGAGAAAAAGAAATACAAATTATTTATTTGATTTCCCATATAAACTTTTTTAATCTGTGGTTAAACTCAAACAATGACTAGAAGGCTTGCAGTTCTTGCACCTACATTGGATTTAAAATAATTCTTAATATGCATGTTGTTATAAAAAAATTACTAAACTGTAACCATCTAGATTAAATACAACAAACTGACAAAAATAATAACGTAGAAATCAAATCAAATAGAAGAAAGAAAGATTTTTAACAATTAACTAAAATAATATCATACATCCATGAAAGATGAGAGAGGAATCAATCCATATACAACCAAATAACGCAGACAAAAATGCTCTTCCCGAACTCTGTTGCACCAAATCTCACCACCAAAAAAAAAAAAAGCTTAAATCTCCTAAGCCAAGAAAACATGTTTTACATAACCACAGGGCACAAATAAGAAATAATAAAAGCATAAGATATGCATCATATCAAAAGATTTCAACATGAATACCGCTTAAAGACAGCAAACCAGAAATTTTCCATCTTGTTTTCTTATTTCTCAGCAACATCTTCTTGCAGCCCTCAAGCACAAGTAACTCAACTTATGATTTGTTCATTTATAATTAATGGAGAAGATAAAAATTTAAATCAAAAATTAGTTCACATCTTGCTTTGAAACTAAATAACAATAGCAGAATTTGCAATAAGTTTAAGGCTCTGTTTGGCGCAGCTGTAGATTATTTATAATCTGCTGATAAGCAGGTTATTCTGATAATCTGATAATCTGCAAATTATCAGAATAATCTGGTTTGCTGTTTGGGGCAGCTTATTCAGACTAACTTATTGGTGGTTCAATGACATTTCTGCCCATGTCTGATAAAACTGTTTGGGGCAGCTTATTCAGACTAACTTGTTGGTAGAAAAGAAACATATAGTGCAAAAACATACGATAATGACAGATCAGTTCTAAAAGATACCATACAGTTCTCACACCCTAACGAGTACTAGGAGAACTAAAAAAAATATAAATGCAAGTACAACAACAAGGAGAATTATTAAAATATTTAACTTCAGACTCTGGCTACGCCGGTCCTCATCTGCACTGTCAGCCTGAGAAAACATCGGATTCACATGACTACTGGCATGACTATTGGCAGTGTAATATGTGGGACTATCAGCCCAACAAGGACACCAAAAGGCCTAATATGTGGGACTATCATTCGATTGATGAAGCTATAAAGAACAAATGAGAATTAAAAAGAGAATATTTGAAGTAATAATACGTCCAGCACATGAACATCTCAAGCCCACAACAACATCAACCCAACAAGAACATCAGTTTCCAAACATAAACATTTGCCACCAGCACAAACAAGAGCATAACAACTTGATCAATAACAAAAAAAGAAATATATGAAGACACAAATGATTTATGTGGTTCGGTCATTGACTTACATCCACAGTAAGGCTTCGAAAATATTTTATTATGCAATTCCAAAAGGTTACAAGGCCAACTCTAAATACATTGATGTCATTTCCTTGCCCCTTGAACCGAGATTACCAAAGAAATACCAAAGTCAACTTTAAATACACCATAATCGAAAGCAATGTTGGCATTTCTGTTTAGACGAATTTATGCAGCTGTAAACTTTGGTTAAGCTCAATCATTCGTGAACTAGCACACTACCACCATCAAGAGCCACATCCAAGTCTAGTTACAACATCAGTTAAGTTTCTGCTCAACCAAGATTTCAACTCAAATAAATATGATCAAATTATAAGCATTAATTCAGTCCCTTATCAGTTCAACCAAGAATTCCAGAAAATACCAAAGCCAAATTTCCTAATTCCAAATTTCAGAACAGCTCAAACCGAAATGTATTGCAATGACCCGAAAGCCAAACATTGATGCCACTACAATGAAACAGGAAGAATGAAATCATTCCCCCAACTATAAAGAATAAAGTCATTTCCCCAAGTGTAAAGAATAAAGCCATGCTTTGATGGAACTAGCAGCCACATTAATCGAAATCACCAATCGAATGAAGCCAAGTAGTTAAAATAGCTAATTGCAATGAAACAGGGAGAACCAAACTTTCGAATATTAAGGCAACAATGCATTCTGTTATCTTTAAATGCAAAATTTCATAAATGCTAAACCTTGCCCCCATTCATCATCCAAAACCTAAACTAGATTTTATATACCTTGCAAGACACAGATAAGTAATCCAAGAACAGCCAGCTAAAATACCAGTAACGTATAGATCTGTAAATTAGCCCAATTTCCTAATTCCAATTTTCAGAACTCAAACCGAAATGTATTACAAGACACAGAAACTGTAAATATAGAACCAGAGAAGTGCAGCATATAGATCTAAATGCACTGTAAATATGTGATCCATTTCCAGAGCAAGATCTAAAAATCCCTAAATGCAAGAGCTAAAAATCCCAAAAAAGCAAAACGTAAGGGCATAAGAACCAGAGAAGATCTATGGAGAACATTTCTAGAGCATACAGAAGAACCTAAAAAGCTTCAAAGTTGTCTTCTAGCCCTCAAAGAAACCAAAGGAACACCAAATAAAATATTCGAGCCGCATATAAACGAACCAGAGAAGATCAAAGGAGTGTCATTTCTATAGTTTACGCAAGATCTCACGACAAGTTTACGCACGAGAAGATCGGTAAAAGAGATCGCAGGGAAGAGCGCGAGAGAGAATCCACAGGGGCACGGGAGGAAAATAAGCCCTAGCCAACGCCGAACGAAACCCCTCCCCCGTGTTTGATGGATAGAAGTAAATTCGGTACGCGATTAAAGGTGATTTAAAAACGCAGGATTAAACGCCGAAACAAACGTTGCGGCCGCAGCAAAGTAAGTTGCCCCAAACGGGGCCTAAGGCTTATTTTTATCCAACAACAAATAAAAATCTGAGGATTTTACATATAGAGGTCCTCAAACCATATAATTTACAGATAAAGGCTTCCCAAACATTGTCCTCCTCACGATTCCATCTTCTCCTTCTTCGGCGTCATTCCTTTCTCTTTGTCTATCGGTCGACGCGGGAGTGGAGACTTTCGGTCTAGGAGCATTTCCTTCTGAGCTCAAACAAGCATAGCAAAGAGAGGCAAAGATGAAGAAGGGCTGCGCGAAAGATCAGATATTTGAAAGAGAGGAGAAATGGATGGTGTTGCCATCTCTGAAATAACTGATATTTGAAAGAGCAGGGTGAATGGCAGCATGCTTCCTTGCTAACTGAATACTGATTGAAAAGCCAACCGAAATGGTAAGTTCAAGCCTGTAAGAAGAATTGGAAGAAATGAATATAGAAAATGCATAGATTATTTGATCTTATCTTTTCTAACAAGAACGTACTGTCCAATAGATGTTTGAGGAGATGTTTGAAGTGATGCGAGTGGAGGTGGAAGGGAAGCAAAAGAGGAAGCGAAGCTCTGCATGAAGAAGATGGAGGAGGGTGAGCTTGGCTAGCGTGGAGAGCTTGGACGGCGGGAGGAGGGAGTTTCCAATTAGTTCTTGCAGCGAGAGACGGCGGCTCTTCGTCTTCTCGGCGTTAAAGGATGGTTGGACAACGGCATCGGAGAAGGAGAAGTTGGAGTTGTGAGGGGTCATGATGGCGTCCTTCACGAGTAAATTAAATATTTAGGAGCCTTTACATGTAAACTGCATGATTTGAAGACCTCTATATGTAAAAACCAATAAAAACTTTTATTTATTTTTAATCATCTATTTTGAATTCAATGCTTTTCCCGACAATATTTGGATGAACTATCCCCACATTTTCATTCTTTAACTCAGTAATATAGCTAAGGTTGGGAGTTTAGCTCAAATATCAAATTTATTTTTGGCTATAATGAAATCAAGCAAGTAAAGACCCTATAACAAAAATCTTGGCTTGGTTTGATAATCCAATCAATTTTGAACCACACTATTGAGCTAGTTCGTATTGGCTTAAAATATTAAATATTAAGTATATATTTATATTTATCCATGTACATATATGGGTGTACATGTACATGAACATCATAATTACGTATTTGGTACATAAAAATAAATTTAACATGATAGAAAAAAAATATATTTAATTTCAAGTTCACTCAATTCAAATTAAAGCTAACTTAAAAAAAAGTCAGCTAAGCACTTGTTGGTTTAAAATAAATTTGTATATGTTCAATAAGATTTAAAATAAGGACTATTTCCACTCAAAATCATCTTACCCTCACCATACCCTTAAAGTTATAATATATTTTGGAACTCATAAAATAAATCATCTCAATACCGAGTTCCCAAGTTCCCAAATGTCTAATTATTGTGCAATCATATGACAGTATTTAAACTTGACACCTTCAAGCTGTGGTTGAAGCGCCAATGTTGCACGCAAGCACATATACCAAAAGTCACTTCCCACTAAATCATTTACCTACAAAGTGAATCTTTACTTGCTTGGAATGATGAAATAATGAGTTGGCACTGAGATAGATGTGCAACACAACATCAATCCACATGATCATCTTTAATAGATTTGCTCTCAATATGTGCTCATTTTAAAAATTGAATTGTAGATATATAGCTAACCTCTTTTACTTAACTGAGTCAAAATGCTCCAACACAGATGATTTTAAAATTGAAGCGACTTCACTCAAAATAACATGCTAGAACATATGAAGTTCAATAATTATCTTTGTTCTCCTAACAATTCATCCATCATTGCAAACTATAAGAACTTTAGAATCATTTAAGAATCTAAATCTAGCTTGGCTAAGAACTCTCAAAGATATTAGAATCTTCTTAAACTATAGAGCATTTTTTAGCGTGATTAATATCCCAATCACATTATATATCTTCAAATTCCATGAAAAATCAACTGTCTTACCCATTGCATTGTTTGCCATATATCTATGGCCACTAGAATGTAACTAATAAATGTAAAAGAATATCTTATGATAATACAAGTAGTATAAAAAAGGCAAGTAGAATCTATCGATGATTACATTACTATGACTGTCATCAAAAGAAAATCACCTAGATTTGCACCTAACCACCCTATGGTTATAACCGGCTTATTGTTCCTTCTCAAAACTTGACAATTTCTCTAAATATTCTTTGTCTTTTGGCATTGAAGAAAGCCGCATCCTTGTACCTACAAAAAATATTTACTTCCAACATAATTAGAAGTAGATCTATTCTAAATAAAAAATTTAAAAAAATCCTACTAATCAACAATGTCATGGCCTACATTTCATCTCCATTCTATCGAGCTGAACATTCACACCCTTAGAAAAAGATGAACATCTGTTAAGCTAATCATATAACTACCATACTACATCATATCAAGAAAAATGCTTATAAGACGAAAGTGAATAGCACATAATTAACAAAGCATGATCCTATCTGCCATCACATATATATTTCGTAAATCCTTAATAATAAAATTAAAAACAATGATATGTGATTTAATGTATGTATCTTCTTCACATGCACCAAGTATAATCTCTACTACTAATAAAGTTTGTTGGAGAGGCCTTTGGTTATATAAAAAGACTACAGCTTAAGTCACAACCCTTTTACAATTGTTTCTTCCATAACCACCATCAAAACGGCCTTTCACAATCATAAATAGATTATCAGAAAGTGTTTTCATACATCTCATCCAGTTGATCCAGGCCTCAGGCATATTCTAGCACCCTATAAGTGTTTTTATAAGTAACTATTGGGTCAACATACAATTGTTGGAGAGGCAGTTTCTCTTCATTTTCTTTTCATTTATCATTGAAGAAAGCTTCAACCTTGTACCTGCTGGAAGTAGATATATTCTAAAAAATAAAAATCCTACTAACACACACTTGCATGACCCACATTTCATCTCAATTCTTTTAATTTTAGCAACCACATCTCTGGAAATAAGTGAACATCTGTTGAGCTAATCATATAACTACCATAATACATATGTCAAGAAAAATGCTTATAGGACGAAAGTGAAGAGGACACAATTAAAAAAGCCTGATCCTCATCACCCATCACAAATATATTTAGCAAATCCTTATAAATAAAATTAAAAACATTAATATATGATTTGATGGGTCTCTTCTTACACATGCAACACATATAATCTAAGTTTCTACTACTGATAAAATTTTCTAGAGAAGCTTTTGGCTATGTAAGAAGACTCCAGCTTGAGTCACGACCCTTTTATGGTTGTTTATTCCATAACCTCCATCCAAACCTCCTCTACCAAACAAATTTAGGTTATCCAGATGGTGTTTTCATCCATCTCCTCATCTACTTCACCCATCGCCTGTTTTCATCCATCTCCTCATCTACCTCACCCATAGCCTTAAGCATATTCAAGCACCCTATGAGTGCTTTCATAACTTATTGTTGGGTTAACATATCAACTAGAAACTGATATGACGAACAGACGATGCAATAGCAAGGAAATCAAGAAAAATTAAATGCACCAAAGTTTATGTGGCTTGACCAAATAATGGCATGAATTGTGGTGTAACTAAGATTAAGATGACTATAAGCCTTGTAGATTCCAACTTGATTAATTCGTTGTAAGCTAAGGTCAACAACCAAAAATTGAGCCATCACTAACTTGATTTGTTAGTCCATGTGTCGATACATTTAGAATATTAATATAGATTGTACATAAGAATATTTGGAAGGTTTTAATTATAAGTTATGAAAAATAATAAAAACCCCAATTCCACTTCCCAATCTTAATTTCTCATTCACGCACTATTAGCTTATTATTCATTGCATAGTTTCATTGCCACAAGTTCTCATTTTATATTCAGTTCTTCACTTTTATAAAAAAATCAAGCCAACTTGTGAGCCAACTAGAATTTGTTTAATTAGCCAAACTCAAGCCCAAGGTTGAGGTAGCTTACGCTTCGCTCAGTATATTTAGACCGCTAGGCCACATACATGGAAAATGAGAAAGAAATTGATCTACTATCAAGAAGCCACATAGTTATACAAACTAACAAAGCCAAAAAATGTTATTCCTCGAACTCAAGTACTCCATCCACCAAAACAATAAGCCAAAAATCTACAAAACCAAACAAACAAGACAACATCCTGATATATTCTAAGAATATAGGAACCATACAAAAGAAATAAATAACCTAAAAGATATAGACTACAAGGAATCTCAACTTGAATACTCCTTGAAAAATGCACCAAACAAGTTTTCTTGCTCTTCTTTTTTAATATATTTCTAAGCAATAGCTAGCCCCAACTCCCAAGTACAACTAGGGCTGTCAAAAAAGCTCGTTGTTCGCGAACAGTTCGTGTTCGGTTCGTCAAGGAGTTTGTGTTCGATTTGTTCGATAAGTAAACGAGACGAACGTGAACAAATTTTTTTCGTTCGGTTAGTTAAACGAACTAAACACGAACAGTGATGCGTTCGTTCGTGTTCGAATTGTTATCGTTCGAAATATAAAATAATTTAAAATAATTATATATAAAAAATTAATAATATTTTAAAACATTAAATTTTATAAATTATAAAATATAATAAATTAATAATAATAATATATTAATATACTATATTAGTAATATACTAATATAGATATTATATATTTATATAATATAAATTACATAATTAATATACTATATTAGTTATATATATTAATATTAGGGATGTCAAACTGGCTCGTCGTTCGCAAACAGCTCGTGTTCGGTTCGTGTTCGGCTCGTTCGTTAAGAAACGAACACGAACAATTTCAAACACGAGCTTATTTCAAACAAACTAAATTTTAAACGAACCGAACACGAACACAAGCTCTGTTCGTTCGTGTTCGGTTCGTTTACACCCCTAAGTACAACCCAGCTTCTTTTAGCTTATTGATATCCAAGAACAAATTAAAATTTTGTTTATCTTGAAACCATATACATAAGACTTTGTGATTATCCTAAAAAATTTATTGAGTTAATATCCTAACACTTTTTAAATTTCTTCAAGTTTTGATTCTTGTTACATGTCACTCCAAGGCAATTGGCATGATAAAAGACTATATAATCTTAAACATTTGAAATAATATAACCCATATCACCAAGGAAAACAACATTACTATTTCACTATATGGCACATTTAGGCAAGGCACGCTCCTACGAATCACTTGATAGCGAAAATCATCCGTAGGTGTACAAGGCACTATGACCTTGCCTCACCAACTAAGCCATATTTTGTAATTAAACGAGTATTCAAAACTACAATTATGAAATGCTCATATTTATTGCATTAATTATAATTTCATAAGTAAGGGTCATATTTTCTACACAATACTTTCTAAATCACCAAATTTAGCCCAAAAAGGAATAGAACTAAATAACCTTTGCAACTAAATTACATTCCATCTTAAATCTCTTGATAATCTTATCTCAACTGATTCTTCTGATTTTCCACACATGTTTCAAATTGAACAACTAATAGTTGTGTCCCCATTAAATCTCTACATCAAGGAACAAATATAGCTGTCTTAAGATTTAGAAGTTATCAAGTTCAAGGTAAAACAATTCATTAATCCGTTATCAAGATCAAAGTACCACTTCTTAAAAATAAAAACTTGTTTCACATATTCAAAATAGGGAGAACAGGTTGTCAAAAAAGGAGAGAAAATGCAAAGACATTTTTTACATCCAAGCAAAAACAAACCTTATTAATTATGCATTCACGCAAGTATAAAATACAACAAAGGGCATTCTAATAGAGAAAGATAGATAAATATATAACTCATACAGTCGCTTAGACATGCAGTCAATAACCACAACTAGTACTCACTAAATCTAAATGGAAAAAAGAAAAAACATTCTTTCATTTGCAAAATCTATTCTTTCTTGCAGACAAACACTCCGCTAAGCATCAAAATAGCTTTGCCAAATAATCGACAACAAATTAAACAGGAAAAACAAAAACTCAATAAGAACAAACGTTCAATCCTGCAATTCTCTCCCCTTCGAATGTGTTTCGGGAGAAGCGAAGAGACCCCCATTAAGTTCAATACGCCTGAACTACAAAAAAAATGAAAATAAGGTTCAGATCGGCACCTGCCAGACGCGGCGAAGGCGCTTCTTGGCGTTGTTCTTGCGGGTAGTTGTGAGCTTTATCTTCTTCCAGAGCAGGCCCGGGGAATCGTTCCTCCTCACGATGGCCAGCACTCGAGTGCCCCATAACGCTCCAAACCCTCCCATTTCTCTTTCCGCCTGCTCGAGTAATTCGTAAAACCCCTTCTTTTTTGTGAGGCAAGCGACCCTGTGGTCACGATTTCCTTCCGAAGAAAGTATGCCCGATCAAATTTGTAAACATTAGTTAAAAATAAATTTGATTTTTTAAAAAAAACATGAACTTTAATTGAATTAATTTGAATATCATCTAATTTATTTATCAATTACATTATCACATATAATATAAAAAATTTGTATTTTCACAAACCTCGGTTCACTCAATACTCAATAAATGTTTTAGGTCTTTTCTACTGTTTCAAAAATCAGATTAAACTGGTCTATTTAATATGATTGATCATGAACCAATCAATGGTCTGATTTGAGCTTCCAATTGAATTTTTTATGTGTCGAAATGTTCTAGAGTGTCTAAAACCATACAAGTAAATCAGTTCTCGTTTGCCAGAACTGTGCAGACATAGTGTCGAGTGATGCCCGAAATTATTGTGAAACAAATAGGCCAATCGCATAAATATACCTATCGATCAAGTAATATATGAATTATGAGTTCATGTATTAATTCAAGGATGAAAATTGTCAAAATAATATAGCAGACGAAGTTCTAATTTACTAAACCTTTGAATCTAGTTTTAATGTTTAGTTTGCAAATATGAAAGGTTCTAAAATTCTAATGCGGGATGAATAAAACTAAAATAGGTTTTGTGAAGTTTTAACGGCATAAATGTTCATACTCCTACGGCACCGATCTAGAATTTTGATGTTTTTCCTATGAAGTCCATGTTCTTGTTGGCAACTAGAAATATGTCCTCCCTAGCCAATGTCTGGGTCATAACAAAGTTGAAAATCATGTTATAGTTAATGGGACTTAACCATGTTGTGTTTTCTAGAAATTCCCTACTTTGTTATTTAGCCTACAATTTCTTAATAGCAATATGTCTATTCCACTAGACTATTATGTTTTAACAAACTTGTTCTTCTAGGAAACCATTGGAAGTGTTAGATCACAAACAATTTTAAAATTTTATCGAGTCACATTCAAAGTAAATTAAGACCAAAATGTTAGAACATTATACATGAAATCCAACCACGAAAAAGACATCTATGGAACAAAATTCATAGGAGAAAACATTGAGAAGACCACATATCTTACATCACAGAAGTATGAAAATGAGATTAACTAATATGTACAAGAAAATAAATCACAAAAGTATTATTGCAGATAAAAAAATAGAACAAAAAAAAGAATACAAAAAACTAATACTTGAGTCAATTGGTCATTGCAATACATTGTGATCCTCTCCATTTAAAACAAACTTTTCGTTGATGCCTCTCATATAAGTGCTTTCAATCTTTCCTCGCAACCTCTCCAAACTCACAAGAAATAACTCTAGGAATCTTTCTCAAAAAAACCGTTGGAGAAACCAAAAGGTTGACAGAGACCCGACTGCAACCTAAGGAGTAGCAGTCTCCACAATATCCAAGGGTGCTTTAATCATCTCATAGTATCTCTTTATATAGTTCTTATGAAAATCACCATGAAAATGCTTTCCAAATTAGAAATGGTCAGGGCATTGCATGACTACGCCACGATCTGGCGTAACTATGTTGCGGTCGGTGTGGCCACATTACAAGCTGACTTAACTATGTTAGACCAACAACAAGCTCGACATAATTATCATTTTGGGTTAAGTCAATTGAGCTCATTCGTCTGCTTCATCTTTTAGCTTCGTGAAGCATGTTCAACCCCTATAACCTATAGAATACCACAAATAACCTTCAACAAGTGTAAAATCATGATAAATAAAAAAGAAAATACATAGGTAAAATAATAAAAATTTACATCATATCAATTCCCCTAAACTTGTATATTAGTTGCACTTAAATAATTTCACACCTAAATTTTGGACTTAAGGATGTTTATAGCTCTCATGTGGGACTTTCTGATCCTCTCACAAGATTACCTAAGTGAAATATAAAAATATGAAAATATCATTTTAGAATTAGATTTTATTAATCTCTAATAACGTAGCCCTTTCATTAGTTACTTTCTTTTGATCGTAAGCATAAATCAAAACTTTTAATCTAATTAAAATATTTCATTTTTCAATAACATTTTACAATCAATTAATAGTCAATTGACCAACCCAAAATCACTTAAATTTTTTTTCCTAAATATAGTATATAAGAACTTTTTTATGGAAGTATCAATTCGTATTAATTAGGAAAGGACTTAAACACTATTATTTTTTATTTTTGTGCCCACTTAAAACTTCTTGTCTGGGAGACTGTTCGCTTTTTTTTTTTCTTTTGAATCAAGCATTTCATATTTTTTTATCTCTTTTATTCTTTTTAGCTTATTCAATCATTTTTATTTTTCACTTTTCAATTCCTGTCGGCACTATTTTTGGTATGGGGTTTACTCGTAAGAAGCTGTCGGTCATCAGAATTGAAATCTCATTGTCTGCTTCGGAAGGACGTTAAAAATTTTAGTTTTGAAAAAGATGAAGTCAAACTGACCCCATAATTTTCATAGTTTAAATGAAAGAGCGCTTTACCTCAAATCTTGTATCTATCCCGAAGGAAGAACACAANCTCATTTCTTAATGGATTTTGATGATTATTTTTTTAAATTACTCGTCTTGAAGAGACGAACATATCCATATGGTAAACATGCTATGAAATCAAGCCATTATAAATGGAGATCTCACGAAGACTCGGGAGAGTGAGTGAGGTTATATCTTTGCTCCGAGAGGTTTAGCCTCAATCAGAGATTCTTCACACCTTCGTTAGGTCCCAAAGAGCTTAGAGATGAAGCCTCTGACTCTGGTGTAAAGCTTATGTATGATTTCGACCACAACCGATTTTGAGTGTTGGTTGAGAGCTATGGTGGAGACTATTTTAGAGGGGAAATTGATGGGGGTTTAGCTTCTTTCACTGTTGTGAAGGTGTAGAACCAATTAATTTAGAGTTTGGTGCTGTGTAGGTTGGGATTGAGATTTGTCCTAGTTTCGGGCAGGAATTCGATCTCTAAATTGGATTGTCATGGTGGATTTGAGAGAGGGAAATGAATTGGAATGTACTAAAGGACTCTTAGAGAAGCTCTCTGAGGAGTTTGGGAGGCCTTAGTGAAAAATTTTTTACCACCTTACTATTTGTGGCCGTGGGGTGGATTTTATAGAAATTGGTCAATGGGATGCTTGGCTGGCCAATTGAGGGGTTAGCCCCACTGCTCAGGTGTCAAGCAGAGGAGTTCTTAGCTCAATTTGGGCTGAGGTGGCCTCTTGGCATAAATTTGGGTCTTGGCCATTTAGGGGCTCACAGTTTTGGGCTTTAGCTTGGGTTAAAATGGCTAACCAAGGGTAGGATGAGGGTTAAAGCTTATAATGATCAGTAAAAATGGCACCATAGGGTATGAACATGTGGTATGACAAGTACATTGATTTAACCTCTTTATTATCCCTTTAAGAATTTTAAAAAAAAATTTACCCATGAGATAAATATCAAGCTTAACCATGGGTTGGTGGCTGTCTTTAAACTTAACCCTAGAGTCTAAGATGAGTTATGGTAAGGCTCATTTGACCATACCAAGCTCAATTGGTTAGGATTTGGTCATAAGTCCATATGACCAAATCTTGTGTTTGAACTAGGTTAGGCATGTCAATTGGCCCAATTAAATATGACATTTGGTGTAAGAGACCATGAAGAACAACTTTCATGAAGTGAAAGTCATTTTGAGGTCAATTGGTTAATCAATTTGGTGAATTTTTTATTTTTGACCCATTTTAAGCATGTTGGGCTAAGTTTGGGTCAAACATGGGCTAGCCATGGGCTAAGTCCAAATTGATTGTTGTGTTCGGTTTAAAACATCATAATGAACAATTTTCATGAAGGATAAAAATTGTTTTGAAGTTGATTTGATGGTCAATTTGGATGGATTTTGATGGGTTTTGGTTTTAGACCCAAATTAAGGAAATAGATCTAATTTGGGTCAAACTTGAGCTAACTTTGGATTAAGCTCAAATTGATTGTTGTGTTTGGTCACAAATGACCTTATAAAGGATTTTCAACAAAAATTGGATGCCAATTTGAGGTCTAAGACATTCAATTGTTGAGATTTGGGGTGTTAGCCAATATTTGGGCTATTTTTGGGAATTTTAGATTTAGACCAAAATCAAATGGATTTGAGGTTTCATCAAGGCCAATTAATGGTTGATTTTGATGTTTAAGGATGTTTTAAAGATTTTTCAATATTAATTGAGGCCAATTGACTAAGCTATGGGTTCAATTGAGTGAGATTAAG
Organism: Phalaenopsis aphrodite; assembly: GCA_003013225.1. Classification (NCBI taxonomy): domain Eukaryota; kingdom Viridiplantae; phylum Streptophyta; class Magnoliopsida; order Asparagales; family Orchidaceae; genus Phalaenopsis; species Phalaenopsis aphrodite. Next base: position 1,394,442 of record NEWO01000107.1, on the reverse strand, counting down.
TCTTATGGTCAATATTGGGGTTTTGACCCAAATCAAAATTATGCTCAAATCATGGGCCAATTGAGCCTGTATTTGGTTGAATTTGGTCATATAAAAAGTGAATTTGAGTTTAGAATGGTAATTAAGATCAATTAAGATCAATTGATAGACAGTTGGGATGGATTTGAGGAATTTTGGGTCTTTAAAGGACAATTTGGGGATTTTGGTTAAAGATGGTCAAATTGGCCAAATTGGGTCATGTGGTAGTTGAACAAAATGAAATTGAGAATATTTTGGATTTATTGGGATTTTTTGGGAGTATTTGGAATTTTTTGATTTTTGGGCCATGGAGGGGTATTTTGGTAATTTGGCCATTTTTGGAAATTTTTGTCAGTTTTGGAAAATTTGGATGTATTCAAAGTGTTTTGGAATGAGTTTTGATAGTTTTGGGTATTTTGGCAAAATTTGGGAATTTTGGCCAAATTTGGGTCCCAAGAACAGTTAGGTAATTTGGAGGTGCCTAGGGGCAAAAGGCCAAGTTGGGTATTTCAAGTGCAATTGGGTAGCGAACCATTTTGAATGAGTCATGGACCAATAAAATCTTCATTTTGGGTCTCCATATATTGGTCTTAACCAGGGTATTGTGAGGATATTGTGTACTTAACTTCAAACCAACACCTAAGGTCAATCCTAAGGCCAAGTAATCCTACAGGAATTCTTCTTGAGTTTTCTCATAATGATCTTACCTACTAATTATAAGAGGTTAGGATCAATATGTGGAACTTCAAGTTGAGCAAATAAAAGAGTTTTGAATTTCTAATGGTGAGGGTACCTTTTCTAGTTTTCTAAGACTAGTCAATAGGAAAGTCCTATGGCTAGACCTAGGCTACTAAAGAAGTTTTTAGACCTCAACCAAAAGTGAGGTCAACAATTCCATTGAGAATTAATATATCTGATTAAACATATTTTCTTTAAAAAATCTGAATATTTGAAGTCCCATAATAGATAATCTCAAATTCTCTCTTAAAGTGAACTCTTAAATATTATAATTCATTCAGAAGACAATACTTATCAAAACAAGTTGAGTTGATAATTAAAAGGCTTAATATCTTTGGTTAGCTACTTATATTTTAATTACATATTTTAAGTTATTCTAAGACTTTTTAGGGTTCAGGTAGAAGTTATTAAATTGAAAGATTGAGGTATTAGGACATTAATTATAATTCCCCTCCTTTAATGAGTATTCATAGTTTGAATGAAAAGTTGTTATATAATCTCACTAAATTATCAACATTCCTAGCATGAGTCACCACATTAAAGTAAAATAAATAACTCAATTATGAATTACTTTAAGACAAGTATACATGCATAACTCTTTCCCCCAAAATTATTTTATATCATATACATGCCACATAAAATTAAAAAAAAAACAAAAGCACGTAAAATGTAATAACTGGCACGTTAAACACTATAAAATTTAGCATAACAAACAATGTCACAGAGATTGACGAGTGTAACATATAATATTTCATAAGAGATCAACTGACATTAAAGCATATGCATGAATATTTCAAATGTGTATTTTCAATCAACTTGAATAAGGATTCCACTAAAACTATCATGATCCTCACATAAGTAAAGCAACAAAAAACATTAAAAACAAATTCAAAGCAAATTCAAGCAAAATTCAAAATAAATACAAAGTAAAAATATGCTCAAAACATAAGGTAATGCTTGGATTTCTTCCCAAGAAGAACTTGATTTAATGTCTTCAGTCTGTTCTATAGTCAAATCAAACTTAAAACTTTTTTCTCCCCAATCAAAGTTCCATTTGAATTATCTCTGTTCGATCACCCAATCTTTTATTTCCCTTGAAGTTTTCTTTAAATCCTTAGGTTTTATATTTTTTTGCAATTTCTCACTCTCAATTTGATAACAAACTTCAAAAAGACATGTTGTGAGTTGGTTCAAACTATGATTCCTAAGGGCTTTTTAAAATCTAGAGCTCTCTCAATTAACTCCCCTTTTAACATACAATATTTACCCTACTAATTACAAGAAATGTTCTATCATGTTCCTCCTTTGAGTGTGAGTTGGGTTTTTCGAAGTTTATTGATATGTACTCGCCAGGTTCTTCAAGTTTAGTATCCAGCTCTACATGAGTGCTCTCCTTCCTAGGGGTGTCTTCCAAATCCTTACCATTGCTAAGTATCACAACCTGCACTTGACCCATTCCTCCTTCTATTGGATTCACTTCTACGTGACTGGATAGTGTCCCTTGAATGCCATTACTTACATGGTTAGCTGAATACCCAATTTGATTCCCCTAGGTTTCTTATGGTTGCAGCTTGGCTTTGTAATTGGTCCCCCATGTTGACTACAAAATCTTCTAAAGATAAATCATCATTCCTAATTTAGAGATTAGAAATGAGTCCAATTGATTAGTTGTTTTAAAGTTATCACTACTCTAGTTGTTCTAATTCTCTATAGGATTCGCTTGTGCGTTCTTCTACTACTAGTTTCATATACTTTGGTTATTATTGTTCTAATTGAAGTCACGGTAGTAATCCAGCTTGGGTTGTAGGTGTTGGAATAGAGGTGATCAAACATATTTCCTATGACATCTAGGGAACTAGTGCTAGAATCACCTACTAGTTCATAAGTTATCTCATCACTATTAGGGATCATTACATAGGATTTTTTTCTAAGTCGACTATTATCCTCAACATGTTAGTAATTTGTGAGGCTATGATAGTGAACACATTAGTCTTATGCCCATTAACTCCCTTCTTAGGGGTCACTCTCTCAGATATCCATTTCATTCATAGCCATTTCATCAATCAAAAAATAGGTTTCCTAAGATGACTTATACATAAGGGACCCCTAGATGTAATATATAGAATTAATTTAAAAAATCTCAATAACCCATTGTAGAAGGTTTGGATAATCAACCAATAAGGTAAGACATGGTGCAGACATTCCTTAGTAGATCTTTTTCAAGCTTCATAAAATTTTCTCCATTTAATCGAGTGAAGTACATGAATGTCCTAAATTATTGGGTTAGGTTGCTCCAAGTAGTGATCAATCTTATTGTTAAGAAGTAAAATCTCATATTAGTTTTATCCATAAGTGAGAAAGGAAATAGCCTTAATATAATGACATCATCAAAGATACCAATAAATTGACAGTAACATATAGTTCTAATAAACTAGCCAAAAGGAGGTATGAGTTTTTTCCTGGTGTTTGCCTAAACTGGTTGATTCAAATCATTAGGATAAACACGGGTTTGAGTTCAAATGCAGGGGCCTTTATAACAAGGTAATTAAGACTCGTGTGAATTCCCCCCATTGAGGGGTTTACATACTCCCTAAGTGGTTTAAGATGGTTTTTCAAAGTAGGTGTCATTTCTAAGTATTAGAACATGTTTTTTTTAAATTTTTTTGTAAAACTAAAAAAAAAAATCAGAAAGTAAAAAGAGAAAATGATAACAAAATTTCAAACTCAGACTCTAAGTAGTTCAACTAGAATTCTCTTAGCATAATAAATTATGGTTACTTCCCTCATAATAATGCCAAAAATTGGATGCCCAAAATTATTGTGGGTAAGTTAATTAATCACATAGGTAGATGTGTCGATTAAATAATATACATATTATGAGTTTTCATGCGATTACATGAGGAAAGTTGTCAAAATAATTTGATAATGAAGTTTTAGTTTACTAAACCTTTGAATTTAATTCAAAGGTTCAATTTGCATATATGAAATATTTTAAAATCCAAATGCAAAAAGAAGAAAACTGAACTAGATTTTATGAAATTTTTCAGGTTAAAAGGTCCACACTCGTGTGACACTAGTTTAGTGATTTTTTTTTAATGTTTTCCTATGAAATTCATGATATTTTTGACAACCATGGACATGTATTCCTTAACTTACATCTATTTAATAAGAAGAGTTGGAAATTATATTACGGTTAAGGGGACTTAACCAAACAGTGTTTCCTAGGCATCCTCGAGTCTCTTATAAAGGTTATAATTTTCTAATAGAAATATATCTATTTTACTAGACTACTATGTGTTAACATACTTATTTTTCTAAGTCCCGTTAAAAGTTCTAGATCACAAAGAATTTTAACATTCTATCAGATCAAATTCAAAGTAAATTATGCCTAGAAAGACAACATATCGACATATGAAATCTATGTATAATTTCTGTGACCATCCGATTGAGTTGCCTATTTTCATTCCATCTTTTATATATTATAATGATACTAAAGTTTGACTTACTTTTAAAAATAATTGATAAACATGTATCATTGCTATTAAACTATTTTTATGAATGCAAACCAAACATTGTTTAAATGACTTTGAACATATTTTAAACAATGATCTATATTATCATTTAAAATTTTTTTGAACATGTATTTAAAAAATATTCAACCATGGTTGAAATAAGGTCAAACTATAGTTTGCAAGCATGATCAATCAAGAGTCTAGATGCACTATTTGCTACTTTGTCCAACTTTACATTATATTTCAATCAACTGACCTAATTTATGGTACATAATAAAACTTATTAAACTCATGTATGTTAAAGTTGCTAATAAATAAAAACATACTAAACTTCATTGTGAGATAAATAACATATTGAATAACAAAAGTATTTTAACTCAAAATAAATTTTTAGCATTTTTCATGAAAGTAAATAACATGCTTCTTCAATCAAAATTCACTAGTCAAAATTTCAATATAAATTATAATTTCAAGTGCATATATTATATATTTCAAAAAATAATAATTAAATTATCACTATGCTTGCTCTTGACTTATTCTTTTTCTTAAATAAAATAAAATAAAACATAACCAAAATAAATTCTAATACGATCAATCAAACAAATATTTTTCACTTAAAAAATTAACCATTTTCATTTTTATAATTTTAATTAACTAAATTTTATTTCAATAAAATTATAAAAAGTTAAATCTCATACACAAAACACACACAAACGATCAAGTCACAATGTGTTAGCTCACGCGGATTTAAAATAAATTCTTCTTTAAAATTAGAATTTTTTTAATGAAAAAAAAAACCATGTAAAAGTTATTAAGAAAATAAGAGTAAATCACTTATATCAAATCCATCTATAATTATTATAGTTTACATATCATATTCTATTTTAATTATTGCAATTATTTTTAATTAAAAAAAAAGTTTTTTTTTTATAAACAAACCATGTGATCCAATCATTAATAAATTGAAATTAAAATTTGCTTTAGTGTTAGCTAGAGTGGGATTTAAGACTTAAGGGGCAAATTAGTTGTTAGTAGGATTTAATAAATTATTTAAATTTATATTTAAGGAATAATTTAACTTTGAATTTAATTATTTTTAGTTTAAAATCATAAATTATTTGATATGATTGATATTAAACATAATTAATCTCTAAAAGACCATTTGGCTATTTATTTCATGATTAAATGATTTATGTGATTGTGAGATTTCACTACATTTATTTGACCAATATCAACTATAATTAAAGCATAAGTAGCATAAGATAATATATTTATTAATGATAAATTTAACCAAATATAATATTAATTAACTTATTATATACATGCCTAGTTTTTTTGACTGAATATTAATAATATTAATAAATATTCTTATTTATGAGAATTAAATAAATTAAATCATAATTTTAGCAAGGTAACATTAAAGTTAATAACTAATTAGTAATTTAACTTAATCAAATAATAGTTTTTATTTTGCAAAGCCAAATCATGAATAGCATCTATTTTCTTAAATTTTAATATATTTATTATTATATACATTTATTTAACTAATATTTAATTAAATTGTTGTTCTACTCAACCCCTCTTGCCCTAATTCTCATAGCTTTCCTCATGAGGAAAGCGTATCAAAGCTTGATATGAATGAGACAACGGGAAGAGAAAAGTTTCATATTTAACCAAACTATGTAGAATCTCAGAAATACTTTATTATGAGATTGAAAGTAAAATAAGTAGAACCGAGATTTTGAATTTAATAAATTTTAGGGGATATTTGGTCAAAGTAGGATTAATTTAAGTAGAATTTACAAAATCCTTTCAATCCCTATTTTGTGAACTTTGAATTGTTTAAATTCTAAAGAAATATTTAGTATGACAAATGTTAAATATGATTAAATATTGTGAAATTGTTTCTTATTTTAGGGTTTAGGCACTAGAAGTATAAATTTAATGTTGCATATTAATGATATAATTATTAAGTATAACTAATTAAGTTTGAAAATTATTTAAAATTATGTTTACCAATAATTAAATATTCATTAAACTAACTAATTGTTAAAATTTTTATTAAACTAACTATTTATTAACTAATAATTTAACATCCATAAATTAATTATTAATTAGTTACATAGTAAGGTAATTAATAATTAATTGGAATTTATTAAATTAATTAAAACTGAGCATATAGTTTGTATTTAAGTATTAGTTATTATAATTAATTTTTATTTATAAATAAATTACGTTAATAAAAGTTAGCTTAAATAATATTAAATTAAAGGCAGAAACCTATCTTCCACTTTCCCTCCTCCTCTGCTCGAAACCCTCGCCCACCCACCTACCCCTATCCCCGCTCTCGCTCAAAACCATATCCTTGGTGGCTAAAACCATCGCCATACGGTCGCAATTAGAGCTAGCTCAAGGCAACGGCAGGATCGCGGCGTACAAAGACCTCCGAAACTCCCATTTTTCTCCTTCTGCTCCGCTCCTGCTCGAAACCATTGAGGAAGGCAACCCTCGTCGTGCACCCGCCTTCGTGCACTTCAGCTCCTCTGATTCCCATAAATCCGTCTTCCAAAAGGTATTTACTAGTTTTTGGATTTAATGCAAGACGGAGGAAAAAAACGAGATATAAGAATCTGTAGGATTTAAAGGTGTCATTTTTACTGTTTGAGTTAAATCCTGCTGCCAAACAGCCCCTAAGTTTGAGATTTTACTGTTTGCAATATTCAAGTTAATTTTTGCTAAATCCTGCTCAAACTCTGGTGCTTTACAGCTCTTAACTATAATAGTTTGACGACTTTGGGATTTTAATTCTTAACTATGGATTAGGAAAATTTACATTCATAGTACAAAATTCTTATGTATTTACATATTTCACACCTAAACTTTCATATTTACATTCATAGTTGTTGAGAATTTTAGGGCAAAGAAAACCAAGAATCGACATAAATCCAGAAGAAAACACAAAGATTTAAGGAGGTTTGACAAAGATGCCTAAGTTCTCGGGAGCAGGCGGCGGCGGCTTTCTTTCAATTTAGAGAAAGAGTACAAAAATATTTCTAGGGTTACAAACATAACATATATATATGTATATATAACCGTAAAGTGCAATAGGTAATTACAAAATTATCCTTTACCGTACCGCCGGGGCGCTGCCCCCGCACCCCTAAACCACAAAACGTAACTCCCTCGATTGGACAAATGCTTCCACTTTATTCCGCTCCGCTACGCTCGCTCCGTTCCGCTCTGGCATCTGTCTCTTAACCAGTATATGAGCCATACTTAACAATAGTATTTAGGTGCCTTATGATTTCATTTTAGTGCTCTGTGAAAATATGAAATTTTTGGTGTGAGATATGTAAAAACATAAGAATTGTGTGCTATGTATGTAAGTGCCCCGGATTAGAGATGAATATATGTTTCGATGAAGTGAGTTCCCCCATAGAATGGGGTTAAGATTGTAAACCTAATTTATCTTAAATAGATATTTTTTTTCCCGTTGAATAATGTGAAACTAACACCTATTTAATTAACATTTAAAATACAATAAAAATTTTAGCTTATGAATTGACAATTCTTCTTAGGATGAGTTTATGATGAAAAAAAAAAAACTTACATTATTTGAGTAAATATCTTATGTTATGCTGTATTGGCCAATACCGTCCATTTGATTAATGGTTTTATGCGGTGAGGTAGGTTGTTTTAGGGAACTGGTGTTTTGATATGAATTTTTTACTATTTTGAAATTTTGGTTGGAGAAGTAAATTCAACTATGCATTTATTATTTAATTAATTGTAATATGGATTTATCCAAGTTTTAGGGAGTTCCTTTTCAAGTGATGTTTTTAGAAGCCTAAACTATATCATTAAGTGCGTTAAAATAGGAAATTTGGGTGAGAGTCTAGCTATTGTTATTAGTGCATTAAATTATTTATTTTGTATTTTATGTTGAGCGTGGTCTTTCTGTTTTACATTGTTTACTTGCTTATTCCAAGCCTTATGCATCAATGTGCAGACATGTTGCAAGCGTTCATGTATATTATTTTAATTCATTGCTTCTTTGATCGCTACATTGTTGATAAGATTAAAATAGTATTAAACCACAGGATATATTATTCTCTCCAATTTGTATGATTATAGATGGCATATTATTTGTGATTCTCTTTTGAAAACGAGCCATGAGTGCATCAATGTGACATAGGTGGTCTTAAAGTCTAAGCTTTCCTAATGCCAATTATATTATATTGAAGAGAGGAGAAATGATTTGAATTTGTGTAAAGTTCATGGAGGGCTTTGAACCTCTATTCATACATTAGGATTCTAGGTCTGTCTTTGTAATTTGTACTTATGGAAACCATGAAAGTCATATGAAACAAAGTATAAGGATTAATCATGTTTATGTACTTGTAATTATGGAAATATGGAAGTTATTCCATTACTTACAAACATTTATTTCTATGAAACTTGAGAGAGATTTTTGCCACCTGCAAAGGCTTGTGGATTGCCACCTTGTCCATAATGATGGAACACTGATTTTGTAATGGACTGCCAGCTTTGTAATACCACGTATTACCAAGCTAGACTTTAGAAGCTCTAATAGTTTAAAACTATTGAGTAGATATTTTTTGTGCCTAACATCTAAAATATAGAGCTCGATAGTCCTTTGGTTAGTATGTTGGCCAACTTCTTGTGTTTGGTGTAAGGAAAACAATGTGGGCAATATTGTGGCGGTGTTTCCAACATAGCACCGCATTACCCTTCTTGACTTATGGTATTAGAGGATACTTCATTTAGGTTGAAAAGGGAGATTTTTTGGAGTATTTGGATGTGTGCTTGATCATGTTCAATGTTTAGTTTAGCTTGGAATTCATAAACTCTTTCTCCTTCTACAAAAGTTTGTATCATTGAAGCATCTTCACTGTATTTCATTTTGATACACTGTTAGTAATGAAGTTTGAGATGTATTTTTCATTTGTTATGATATTTGTTAACCAAATGAGTAACTTGTTTAATTAATTTTTGTCTTAATTTTATGAATTAAGGCTATATATTGCATCTTGTAATTTGTTTGTTTCACCATGTCTTAAATATCTTTAGTTGTGGTTCGAAACATTAATGTTCTATTGATCCTAGCATCATCAAATTATGTAGCAAGGACATATCTAAGGGAATCTTTTGTATCTCATGTGGCAAAATTAAGATTATCTCCGCATAGTATAGGTCTAATAAGGTGGACCAACTTTTCTTTTACTTCGAGGAAGATTTTTCACAATTAAAGACCAAATAAGGTACTATCTTCCTTTTAATTTGATTGTAGATTTAAGGATTTAGTACCCATTGACTTTAGGGGTGATTAGAACTATATGATTGATCAATAACTTTTGATATAGAAGACATTCTCTAAAGGAAAAAAAGAAAGATCTTGGATTTTCTTTCTTGAAGTTACAGGATTGCAGCCTTCCGTTTTTTGTGGGATAAAATGTGGCTCAAGGATGCAGATAAAGGGAGGTGTAAACAAGAAGGCGGGCGTAAGTGCAAATTGTAGAAAAACCTTGGGGCTACAAATTATTGGTGGAAGAAGGTAATGCTCAGGGTTCTTCTGTTCTTATAGCTCTAATATCATAGAGAGATAAGAAATGATATGAATTTTCGTGTCTTACATTGAGGGCCTTGTACCATTATATATACAA
>NEWO01000107.1:1348702-1384082 GCA_003013225.1 Phalaenopsis aphrodite | reverse complement strand
TGTAAAGGCTTGCACTCAAGATTTGACACCTTGTTTAATGAGTGATAATTATAATAATCATGTTGTTGAACCATGGAAGTCGCATGACTCACATCCAATATTTCAACTGGTGTTGATATAAGCAGATGCAGAGCACCAAACCTATACCAAATCATTACAGAAAATCAAATCAAACCAGAAGAGAAAATGGTATTAAACATTGAATACTACTCATTTTATTGTTATCTTTGTATTTTTACAGAAAAAAAATTTGATAGATTTGTTGATGACTTGTGATCTATGAATCCTCAATTTTTTTTACATGAAATAATGTTGCACATTTTTTTGGTGTATTAATAAGCTCTAACTTTAGTTGTCCTGTATTACTTCATTCTTACTAGTGGCTTTTTTATATTGACAGATGGTTGTTAGTCTAGAAAATATGGAGACTGAAAATTTTAACGTTGGCGGAAAACAGGTATGTCATATGCCCGCTATTGATATTAGTTTCATGGCATTGTATTGACAAAATTTATTGCTTCAATGCTTTATTCTGTTGTTGTGCTATCTGCATTAGCTGTATTTATTGGTATTATGATTTTGTTGTACAATTGCTTTCTTATTTTATTATTATTTTTATTTTCCTTTGTTGGCCAAACTAAGTTAAAAATTTCAATTTTTTGTCATATCTATGAGAGTATCTTTGTGTTTTAGTCATCTTTTGAATCCAAATTTACCTTTGGGTAATTATCTAAGAGTTGGAATTGAACAAACTTGTTTCTTTTTGTTTTCCAAATAGTTTGACAGCTAATTAAATTTATAGGAAAATTTTGAGGAATTAGATCCAAGTGCCAAAAAGTATCTACGTGGAGATGGTGCTAACCTGGAGGTATACTTCCCTATTTTTGGAATTTGTTTGAGCAACATATATTGAGATTCCAAACCTATGTACTAAATTTTAGTGGTGTTTTTTGATATCATATCAATCTTTTTCATTATATTTAGGTCTTACGGGATAAAAAGCTGAAAGGGCAGCTCACTGTTAAAGAAAAGTTATATGGCCAATCTGCAAAAGCTGCTGCTATTGCTGAAAAGGTTTCTTTGTTTCTCTTATTTACATAAGATCATCATGAGCATATTTAAATGCTGTGGTTGTTTTTACTGGTTAACTAAATCCTTTCCATTTGCAAAGAAACGCCTCTCTATTTTCAGTGATGTTTGTAGTACAACATTTCATGCATTATTTTTATTGAGTTACAAGTTTATTATCAATAGTTCTGGAAAGAAATTAGTGTGTTTTTTCAGTATTCAGGAGTTTGTCCGCAAAATAGCTGGATATTGCAAAAAGAATTTCTTACAGGCAAAATGCAAAAAAAGCAAAGAAGTGCCAAACTGTTATTGATTAAATCTCTGGTCCCATTTGTCTTAATTATTAAGCATTTAGACATGCTGTTTTTACTGGTTAACTAAATCCTTTCCATTTGCAAAGAAACACCTCTCTATTTTCAGTGATGATTGTAGTACAACATTTCATGCATTATTTTTATTGAGTTGAAGTTTATTATCAATTGTTCTGGAAAGAAATTAGTGTGCTTTTTCTGTATTTAGGAGTTTATCCGCAAAATAGCTGGATATTGCAAAAGGAATTTCTTACAGGCAAAATGCAAAAAAAAAAGCAGAGAAGGGCCAAACTGTTATTGATTAATTATTGATAAATCTCTGGTCCCATTTGTCTTAATTATTAAGCATTTAGACATGTTGAATTATCCGTCTTATTGTTTCTATATAGTGTTTCTTAATCTAGTTTACAAGGTACCAAAACTGATTAAGTATCTTGGTCAGCAAAGGAGGGTTCTTTATTATTTGGAATTACATGATCATTTGTGCTAGATGTTGATTATGATCTTTAACGTTGTGCTGATGATGATGGGCTTTGCGAACTACATATGAACTTTAAGGTGCTTCCAGACTTCCAGTTACCTGGGTAGATACGGGCTAAAATCTCTGTTTTCACTTTTCATTATGATGGAGTTAATGGTCCATTTTTTGTCTTGTTGGTTTTGGATTTCACTTGCTTTATTTAGTTTCTACTGTTACACACCACATGAATATCCATCGACCGTGTTATTTATGATACATGCAATTTATTTACGGCAAATTTACATACACACCATACATTTCTTATGTATTTACGTATCTAACACATAAAGTTTGATATTTGAATTTATAATACTTTGGTATTATAAATCTATTTATGAAAATGTGTATTTCACTTTTAAAATGTTAATCATATCCGAAACTTCATTGAGAAGTTATCAAAATGACTCACCCACCTATATTAAATTTCCTCGTCTAAGAAAAATACTTTTTGATTTTCATGTTTAATACACTTAACTTGAATTGAATCTTTACCTTTAAATGATTAAAAAAATATAAAACAAATAATCTAACTCTTTTAACATTGAGTAACATATACTTTTCTCAAAGGAAAAAAGATGAGAGAAACAAGGCCATAGTGAAATGGAATGTAGATTTCCTGTGAATCCAACACATCTTAGGTGTTGATGTAGAAATTTTAAGGGGAAAAAATATTAGAGAACTAGAACCAAGAAGTAAGGGAATGAAAATACCTAAATAGGTCAACATATTTTAGCGTATAAGCTGTTTTTCAGTGAGAAGGAAGATTGGGGAGAAATCAACTCTACGCAATAATGCGAGAAACAGATAATTGCTAGAGGGATGCAGTCAAAAACATTCAAGAAAGAAACTGGAAAGGCACTCGTGGCTTTGTGAGGCCTTCAATGTCAAGTGGAGAAATTTTCCCTACGATTTTTAGTAGGCTTTCAAAAAGAATTATATGGGCAAATTTGAATTTGTTTTCATTATTTGATGTTATCACATTTCTTATTAATTTCATAGAAATCAAACAATTCAGGTGAAATATTTAGGTAAAACATTTTTACATTCTTCCTAATTACATAAAAAAATACAGAGACAAATCAAATGAACAGTAAAAAATAGAAGTTTGTTAGATATTTTAATCCCAGATTGTAATTGAACAATTTTTTGAATTTTAATAACTTCTAAGTGAAGCTATATGAGAAAATTGTCTGATTGTGATATGAATGAAGTTTAAGTGTTATTCTTGTGAAGAATGATACTGCAGTTTACGCTGACATTGCTCTTAGAGATTCAATGATGAATGGTGTCTACTGATTAGTTTTAATGAAACATTTTAAGTCAACAAAGCACAAATTTTTCAGTAATTCAGTTCATCATTTTTCTTTATAGTACTTTTCTTCTTTAAAAGTTTGTCATTTTTTTTATTCCTATAAATGGTAGTAAAGCTTTTATTGATAATAACCATCTTAAGCATTTTATAGTGGCTTTTGCCTACCGAGCATGGCTATTTGGAGGCCGAAGGTCTAGAAAAGACATGGAGGATCAAGCAGGAAACTATTCTTCAAGAAGTTGATATTATAAGTTCAAGGAAACCATTTGACATGGTTTTGCCAGGTAGAAAATAAGAATTTTTTGGCTTACCTCTTTATTTTTTCTCATAAATTATAAGGTGCAACTGTCCTGCATCTGCTTAAGAAATACTCTTTCATGATCTTTACCTGGCTCTTCTGGGATTTCTTTTTCATGATTTTCAAGAATTGACTTCTCCTCTTCATTTATTTTTTCTTTGTAGCTTTTTAATTCTATGCAGCAAATTTCATTTCTTTTGAAATGATCTTGCAGATTTAGGTCCGTACACGTTGGAATATACATTGAATGGACGATATATGCTTGTTGGAGGACGAAAGGGTCATTTGGCTTTGATAGATATGATTACCATGGATCTCATCAAAGAATTTGAGGTATGATCATTTATCACTCAATTTTTTCTGGCATCTCTTTAATTGATGTCTTAATAATCATGCCATGATCACACATTGATGTTTGGCATTTGATGTGGATCGTATCTTTAGAAGTTTGTAGAACTTGTTAGTAAAAATTTGTCAATCTAAAGTTTTGTTGGTTCTTATTTATCCATCCTAAGTTTTGTTAGTAACACTTTCCTTGGTCTATTTATTTAGCATTAACTTTGTTAATCATTTCATACTTTATACTCGGGCTGTGGGCTTTGGAAGTAGTTTCTAAGTAGTGGGCATCAACTAGTCTGATTTGTTAGGTCCTTGGAAGTTGCTGACATGGTCTGAGGTTTGATTCACACCTATGTAATATCAAACTTCCATCTTCAGACTTTCAAGCGGGCCAAAATAAAAAAGGTCTTTTACATACGAACCACCCAATTCCTATATATTTACATATCTAACACCTAAAATTTATTTTTTGCATTTATACAACCTATTCTTTCATATCACATAAAAAATTATCACTATTTTAACTTTTAAAAAAGTGAAATACACATTTTCATGCATATGTAAGGTAGCATATATGTAAAAATTGAAGTTTAGGTGATGTGTAAATACAAAGAAACTAAGTTTTATGCATTTATATCTTCCAAAAAAAGGCTTATTGGTTGTGGGCTCACGAACTAATAAGAACTTTAAAAGCAAGGTAGCATATGGAGGATTACATTTTGACAATGCAGTGCACAGGGATGCGCCTCATCTATATTCTTCTTGGTCACTCCCTTCTCATGGAATTGGTATTAAAAGTTTAATTATTTTCATGACCCCAACCCATGCTTTCACTTTAGGAAATAACTTTTTCTTATATGCTTGTGCCCTTTGATGGCCTTTTTTTGTCCTGCATAATATTGAATCCATTTGGTTTGCATAGGTATTCTGGTGGATGGATTAATTTAATCATCTGTTTTTCAAGTTGTTGAGGGATGCACGGTGACTAACATTTTGTCCAACAGGTCAGGGAAACAGTACGTGATGTGGTCTTCCTGCACAATGAACAATTTTTCGCTGTAGCTCAGAAGAGGTATCACATTTATATTAACATTATACTGCTGCTGTCACATTGATATCTATGAGGTTACTTTTTTGTTTATTTTCTTTTTTCTAATCCATTGCAAACTAAATATAAAATTGTTATAAGTTGCAATTCTATAATGAGCGAATAGTTGTCATTGTGACTTATAATTGATGTAGGTCTATAATTTTGTTCATTTGAACTGTTAAATGAGCATGTTTATAGGAGAAGCATCAAAGAAAGTATTTAATTAAGTCATGTCCACATTGGGAGCATGAATTTCTAAGTTATAGTAGGACAAAGCTTTTTGTTTACCCGACACTGCTGCCTTAGCTATTGTAGCTCAATTTATGTGTTTTTATTTTTATTTTTGGTTTGATAAGTAGCTTTATCTTTGTTTTAATAATTTCATATATATATATATATATTTATATTCCGGACTGGAGCTGTGTCTATAAGGCATGCAGGTATATTAATTTATCCTCATGTTAAAGTTTTTCGTGGATTTTTTTCGCTAATAAAATTTGCTTAACCCAAATTCTAGCATAAATTTTTGTCTGGCAGCTTAGTTGGTTATGTACAAAGAACATTGTAATTGCTTCTTTTGGATGCTGATTATAAGTACTTTTGTGATATGCATTATTTGCTTTGACGGTTGTGCTACAGAATTGTTTCTTTTAAACTATAAGATGAACTTAGATTTAAATTTAGCATTTTTTTATTTTCGTTTTTTACTTCTCTATTTTTATTGTTTACTTCAAACTCATCGAATTAATTCCTTACTGATCTCTTCTGTGCTTTGTTACTTTCTTGCTATATTGTTCATAATTTAAGTTGGAAAAAAGAAAGAAAGCGTTTGGTCAATGGATGTGGTAGCTATAGTTATTCCATTCCATTTCATAAATGTTTTTTTTCCAACCTTCTTTAATGTATATTGGCATTTGCTTGTGGCCTATAATCTCAAAAAAGACAGACTTTTGGTAATTGGAAGGGGAAAGGAGTGGGTGGGAGAAACTGGGATAGATGTTGGGAGTGAGGGAGGGCTACTTAGGAATTATTAATTTGATTCAAGATTTGATGCTTTCTTATTATTTGGAGGACGGATTATAGTAATTATAACATGGCTTGATGTTGTATAAAAGTACAAGTATAAATCAGAATTTAACACCTCATATAGCATTGAACTTGACCTTATAAAGCGACCCTAGTTACTTTTATAATAAAGATAATGATGATAACTTTAATGGTATTAAATATTGATGAATTATGATCATATGTCACTTTTTAAAGTTAAAGTATCTTAAATTGTCAAAATTGATAAATCAGTTTGCTTTTAAATGCTAGCTTATGTTATGTTTATGAACTATATGTGTATCATTTAAAATTTTTAAGTTCAAGCATTTTTTTAGAAGCGGCCCACAAATATACATTTCTATCTTTATATGAACT
This sequence comes from Phalaenopsis aphrodite, assembly GCA_003013225.1. NCBI lineage: Eukaryota > Viridiplantae > Streptophyta > Magnoliopsida > Asparagales > Orchidaceae > Phalaenopsis > Phalaenopsis aphrodite. The sequence goes on along the minus strand of NEWO01000107.1, from coordinate 1,377,722 downwards.
TAATTTGTGTTTTAGTATATTCCTAACATTTATATTTTTGGAGGCTACCTTCAAGTATGAAGATGCAAGTTTATATGTTTATGTATAAATATATTTATCCATATTCTATTTAGAAATATTCACTTATTTCAAGTTATGTAATGTGTGTTTATCTTATAAGATATCCTAGTTTGTTTAAATGGTGGGCCTCAAGTCTATCTCGGGTCTAACTACAGAGACCAGCTTGATTTTGCTTGCTTAAGGAGCAGGTCTAGTCAGTACTTTGTGCATGTTAAGTTTATCAATTCTACATTTTATTGTTTTTTTAGATAAACACAATCTTTATAAGTGAAGCTGAACCATTCTTGAATAGAATAAATCATAACCTTATTGAAGGGGCCTTCAACAATGCAAACTCACTCTCAACCATGGGTTACTTTGTTGTGATGCAAATATTTTTTGGTGGTTAAATCTCAATCCTAGGGATAAGGAAAGTGAATGACAGTCAATTGCTATTTTAAGAACTTGTAAGGTTGGGAGCTTGGAAGTAATCAAAATTTCATTTACATATAAATAAAGAAAGTGAATGACAGTCAATTGCTATTTTAAGAACTTGTAAGGTTGGGAGCTTGGAAGTAATCAAAATTTCATTTGCGTATAATAATAATTAATGATAGCATAAAATTTATGGGAACATAGTTTGGAATTTACCTTTATCCATAAAACAAATGAAAAGTATGAAAAAATTGGAATGAAGTTTAAAATTGAAATTATTACAAACTAAACAAACATGATAAAGTCATTATTAAAACTCAGTTCAACAAAGGTCATTATCGGAATATAATTCTCACCACTTTTGAACATGTAATTCGAGCTGTCTCTTAATGCTAAACAAGATTTCGGTAGCATAAAAAATTGATTTTCAAAAGTGGCAAATTTTGATAAAAATACTAGACATAATGCAGCATGACCTTCATAGTTATAGTGCTTGTTTAATTGTTTATTGATAGCAACCTCATCCTTTAAAGTCATTTGGATTTCATGATCATATATGTAAGCGTTGGTAGAACTTCTAGCTCTAGGGCTCTTGGCAGGGGAATAAACTTCACATTTTATAGAAAGCCTAAGATCCTGAAGGGTCCCTTAGTAAGCTAGAATGTTTTAATCATTTAAAATTGGTCTAATACGCAAACATCCTACAACTTGAGTGAGTGGGCATTTTTCTTTTGTTTTTTGAATGTGTTAAGCTGAGTCTGATTTAATGGAGATTTGTCAAAAAATCTATTGTTGTAAATATAGATGAACTTAATCTCAGGAACTAAATCTTAAAATTTTAAATGAGAAACTTTTTTAACCATCAGTAATCTAATTTTGTTTCTGCAATGACATCAAATACATACATAGGGTCAACAAAAGTTTCAGCTGATCAATGACAAGTGAACATGAGTAGAAAATGAATAATTTAATAGGTCTGGTGAGAGGGTATGCCATGGACAGCCTCAATTGAGTTTTTTATGGTCTTATGATCAGAGCCATTGTAGTAAAACTAGGATGTTTGAAGTATTTAGGACACCGTTTGACAATTAGTTTCTTCATCATTTTGTCCTTTATAGGTTTAAGTAATTTAATGTCATTAAAAAATTCTTAAACCTGACATTGTGGTTATATACAATGAAAATGGGTAATCCATGATGCAAATAATCTTCTCATACTTGAATTACATTAAATACATAGACATAGGTTGAATTGTGAACAAAGACATAAATCGGGAAGTATCTTACCATAGTTATGGATGCATAACCAAGGGCCGTTATATGCAACCATCCTTTATAACAAAGTCAGCATAGTATATGTTATTCTTACTTTGGTAGTACTTGTGGTTGACATTAAAATCAGGAATTGTAAAGTAATTTTTTTTTTGTCCGCCCCTGGGGTTTGTTTCTCATCACTTGTCTAACTGTATTTTTTGCGTCCAATCTTGCATGGTGACCTAGGACAAATGCATCTTTAGGAAGGATATCTCTTGCCATGTTGGGTACTTAGTTTCTTTTGGGCGCTATATGGATGGTAAGGATTTCGGGTGAAAGGAAATGAAAAAGGGGCTAAACTTCTCTAATCTATGAATATGGATTTATGAAAAAGGTGCTAAACTTCTCTAATCTAGAATATGGATTTATAAGCAATCCATAATTTATTTTTATTTTATTAAAATTTTTTCACATCCCTCCAGTCTAAATTGGGCCTTAGGAAATGTATTTATTTGCAAGTTTTGCTGTGTGAAGGGAATTGACTCTATTGGCAAAGTCATGAAGGCAAAAGATAGTGCCTTAAGGGCCAAAAGGTTTATGAGGCAACACAAAAATTTTGATGTTATATGGAGTGTTTTGCTTGGCAATCATGAGATAATAATGTCCCAATTTGATTTTGAGCTTCACCCATCCCTTAACTTGAAGCATCACAAGCTATCTTTAAAACATCATAATAATTTTGTAGCTAATGGATTATAATTGTCATTTTCTCTCTTTTCTCTTAGAAGTTATAGTAGTGTCAAAGACTTAACACAAATTTCATTTGCCTCATGTTATTAATGACACATCTTGAAATCAGTGTTTTAGTAGATCTCCAATATATGATTGCAAGTTTATTGAAATTCCTAGACAAAAAAATTAACTAGGTGGTGTCTAGCTAATTGCTTGGAGGATCTAAAAGTATTAGATGAAGTCCAAAAAGGCATTAAAACCAACTTCTCCTTGAGATCACACTCTTTATTTGATCGGTTCACAAGCTCAATGGGATTACTAAAGATGTGCTCTTGTGTAGGGATTTTCTTGAATATGAGATAGAATCACTGTGGATTTTGATTAACATATTTTCAACTCCACATAGGCCTTATTGTAAAGTTGCTCGGAAGGTTGGGATAAAATTATAGGCTTATAGTTTTGATCTTCCACTTGATTTGAAGAGTATTAACCCCTTAAATGCAGACAAGCCATTTAACTTTAATGAATTGTGATGATTCTATAAAAGCAAGGTACAGAACAGAATGCTAGTGATATCCTTGGTGAAATTGTTAATCTAAAGTTGGCAAGCAGTACTCCGTTGTTTTCGAGTTTTATTCTCATCCTCGTACTTAGCTTAATCTTGAAAGCTTGGGTCATTCTAATCACCTTGTTTTATACGGGGCTGCAGGCCAGACATTTTACTTCATTCATATTTTCATAATTTTTTAAAAACCACTTTAGAACACTTTTTTCCTATATGGAACTTGAAAAAGCTTCACTTAAAGTATGCTCAATATTTTGAGTGTTCATTTTCTAGTATAATTCCTAGATTTTTTTTTAAAATTTAATTGACATAACTTTATTACAACATTTTGTGGAAGGATGACTTTTCTTATGACACTTGTTTGACTTCACTTATTGGTGTAGGTGATTTAATTTTCTATACCAGAACTTTTATGTTGGGTGGTCATATATATTCCATTGATGGGAGAGTTTCTTTGACGGATATCTCTGGCTTTTAACATATAAAGGTAACAACAATCTAAATCTCACAGGCAGTAATAACCAAAACAATAGGCGATGGAATGGTGCTTTGAGTGGTAACACAATAGATATAAATAGTTGTGATAATAGCTATGATGAACAATGGTAATCAGATGGTGGGTGCAATCAAAGAAATGCATCCAGCCAATCAAATTACAATAGTAATTTGAGAAGAGGAAGAAGATCAGTTGAAGATAAGATGGAGAAAACTAGTTGGCGCAATGAAAGGATACGATTGCTTGAGAGGGAGAAGAAAGTGAAAGGAGAAAGTAAAGTACTCATGAATGGAAATGTGGTTAAGCTTTTTGTTGAGGAGTTAATGGTGTTGAAGAGACTAATGAATTGGCTTTGAGTTGGTGTTTTTTGAAGTGCGTGTTGTGGTGGTAGGTCATGTGGGTTGTTGGGAGGTTTATGTGCTGTTTTTTGTACTACATAAATATGTAAATGACCAAGTCTGGAGAGAGACAGAGTAACAATCCGGCTGATTGGTTGCAGGAACGATGATCCCATGCTTCACAAACTGCCCTTGACTATCCTGATATTCTATCCATTTCACATATTGCATAGAATTTACATGAGGTACATTTGTGCACGAGTACGCATGACATAATGTTTTGATGCTTAGCCAATTCAGCATATTTAATACACTTTGTGAGGTGCTCTAGCAGGAGTAAACATGATGAGGAGTGTAATCATAGTCATGCATACAAATTTAGAAGCAAGCACAGCATATTCAAGCTAAAAAAATAGTCAAGGCTTAGTGTGTTCAAGCATTAGCTGGACAGCTTAAATGCACGTCCTAAGGAGTTTAATAAAAAAAAAATGATGTAGAATTGCTTGTAGAAATGATGCACAGGACATCATTCAATTCTGTATTTAATAGAAATGAAAGAGCAGAACTTGATCTATCATATGCACAAGCGAAAGAGGGTCATGCATATAAGGAATGTAGTTCATACAAACCAATTTTGAATCAATGAATGGAATTAAGCAGTGAAGTTCAGACAAATTGCAGTATGATTTTTGTAGTTCAGAAAAGCAAATGATTTGGGCTGTAGTAAGCTTTGGCTTTAAAAACGCAAGCAAATGCCGGAATATTATTAGCAGAATGTAAGATGTCAGTTTAACTAATAAAACTGAATAGAATATTGATATCAAAATGGCTTGAGCAGAATGTACCCTGCTTGGCTGCTTAAGTGATTGATTGCCGAACAATTAATGAATAAGACAGCCGGAATATTAATATAAGAAGTGAATAGAATTGTTATATGCTTCTTGGCAGGCACACAACAACACTTTACGGTTTAGAGAAGGATTTCAGTAAAACCGGGGAGCAAACAATTTCTTCATCACTAGGGTGTGAAAGGGATTAAAATCCGAGCAAGTTATGGATCAAGAAGATGCCATTGATCCATGCTGGAACTTTAGTTTTGATATCAAATTAATGCTGGCTGAGATGATCCAATTGGGATGGATCACTGTTGATCACCATACTTCCATGCTCGCGGCCATGAATTTCTTAGGAAACAAGGAGCTAGCTATGCCTTTTTTTTTTTTTTTTTGCAGAGCTTACTGTCAGGAGATTTTGGGGTATTTGGTAGTGTGCGGGGTGATAGAATGATAAAGGTGGGATATTGGTAAGGAGATGCTTGAATGGTGAAGATAGTTGTTTGTTCTGGGAAGCTCTTGGGTAGCTTGGTGGGAGAGCTTGTTGGTTTAGGCTTTTAGCTGTGTATGTGGTGAATTCTAAGTTAAGGTAAGGGTAGTAGAAGAATGGAGGAAGAGTAGCAGAGAAGAGGAGAATGAATGATTAGGTGAGAAGGTCTGCATAGTGAGAGGGTAGAGGGAGAGGGAAGTTAAATTATGAACGGAAAAAGAACCGAAATCATTTTAATTTATTATGAATGCTTATAATATTTTTTTTTTGTGGAGAGCGGCTCCTAATTTTATCATTATCATTATCATTATTAGTCTTACCCCCAATCTTTTAGGTTAGTGTTATGAATCCACCATTTTCCATTCTACCCTGTTGAGTATTGTTGCTATGTTTAACTTTTCTTTGTAGTTTATTTTTAACAATTTCATCTTATATTAAAGTTGTTCTACTCAGGGGCAAAACTAACCACTTTTTCCAGGAGAACAAACTAATTATAAAAATAAATTAATTAAAAAAATAGAACATAATTCAAAATTTAAACATGAATTTTATTAACATTGATAAATTAAATAATATTACAGGCATTTCAATCTATTTTCTATATTTTTATAAATTAAAAAATAATTACATGTTTTAATGTAAATATTGATATTAAATATAATTTCATGAAAGTGTAAGTTTTGTGTGAAAATCAAACTAAATACAAAACAGTTATTGAAAAATTTAGGACACCCAATTCTTATGGATTTACCTATCTTACACCTGAACTTTCATTTTTACATGCATAGCACTTTATCTATGGACGAAAAAATGGATTTGACTATTAAAATGGTGCTACTTTTCATATGATGTTTGTAATTATGAAAGTATAGAAATGAGATAGATAAATATGAAAGTTTTGGATGCTATGTATGTAAAAGCTCCAAAAATTAAATAAATAATTGTATGCAAAATATTAATAAATAATTTTACACATTGAGACTAAGTATAATTTTTTCTCATATTTTTATTTTCTATTTTGGTTTGCTCAAATATAGCAAAAGTAAAAAGAAAGATTAATACAAATATACATTAGGAGTATACAAAACTGAATTTTTTTTTTTAAATATGGGGGCATTTGCATACATGCTTATGTACATACACATCTAATATATAAACTTTATTTTTTACATTTATACCACCTAAAATTTTCATATCAAATCAAAAGTATCATTTTTTTTAAATTTTTGCACCATCACTATTTTAATTTTCAAAAAGTGAAATACATTTTTTATGCATAGGTAAGGTGATTTGTATGTAAAATTTGAAGGTTAGGTGTTAGATATGTAAATACATAGGAATTGAGTGGTATGTATGTAAATTTTGCAATAATATCACATTCGGGGTCCAACTGCAAAAGCTCCTCGTTGAATTTAGTCCCACGTTGGTTTTGGGAACAGATCTTATTGCTTGTTAAATTAAGAAATGTATGCATTTAGCTGTCAGCAAGATGCGTGGGTATGCCTCATGCTGGAAAACTATGATTACTGTTTTAAAGTTGTATTAAAATCTTTTTAAACAATAAATTTGATGTTAGATCTGTAAATTTAACATTTATATATTTTTAATTACCGTTTAAGAGCTTGATTAAACTTAAATTCTGTTTGTTAACAAGTTAAATTAGCTGTTGAATAATAAATTAAGGCTTTAGAGAATATGGACTCTGTTTGTTAACAGGTCAATTGGGGCAATTAATATAATTTAAAGGGGGCAAATGATGATTAAGTTTTATCTTCCATTAATAAAATTTCAAATTTCATGGGGGGAAATTACCCCCTCTGAATAATACGTAGGTTTACCTCTGATTCTACCCAGTAGCATCTCCTAATTATATGGTTAATGAAAAAAAAAAAACCTAATAACATCAATGAAGCTGATATGTTCCAGCCATTTTGCATTTTAAGTGATATTACTCTTTTGCATCATAAGTGAGATTCAACAATTTATTTTTTTTAATATTATTAAATTGGGTATTTCTATGTTATGTTGGAGTTGTGTCGGAGCCATGTTTGTGTCCGACATTGCATTGTTTCTTAATTAGGATTGTATCATAAGTAGCAACAATATAACAATCATAAATAAGTAGAGCACTATATCCTTCATTTCTCTAATTTTATTAGGCTGATAGAAAGAGAATGAAGTGTATGCTTGTTTAAGTGGTCAAGATTACTTTGAATGATGAATTGCTTTGTAACGTTGCTTTGCTACCTAATTGAAGAAACAAATGGTAGAAGAAGGGTGAAAGGTGAGAGAGGGATGTTTTTGGATGAGATAGAAGATGGGGGAGAGGCTTATGACCTTTGATTCTGGTATGGGATGATTTCTTGTTGGGGATGGAGGATGGAAGAATGAGAGTTATAACTTCTTGATTTAATATTATGATTTTTTTTTCCTTTCAGAGTAACTAACTAGGATTAGGGATGGAAATTTGAAAGTGTATATTTGCTGGGAAACACATGATATGAGCATTTTGGTAAGCTCATTAATCAATTACTTTAGTTGTTTCATTTCATAGTTTTATACTTTTATTTTCTAGTAGGTTTTGGGTTTAACATGCATATTATGAGGACAAGATTTGTTCTCTATTAGTTTGATTACCTCATTTAATTGGTTTACTACATGTTTCAATTTTGCTCTTGGAATCCTTGGATCAATTGTATCTATTCCATGTTTCAGCATGCCATCGGTCCTCTATTTTTTCCATTTGTTAATTTGGAATTGCACGGCTATTTTATTGATTTGGTTATTGTTGTTATCGTTGAAATGTGCTATATTTCTTCCTCATATGAGTTTTTGGTTTGTAGTTTGCTGCCAATAATTGTAGCTTGGATGCAAGTTATGTCACTGTCTCAATGTTTTATTCCTAGTTTTTCTTCTATTTCCTTAAACTGCCATTGATGCATTTTTGTTTTTTGTTTGCCTTATATGTTGATTCCCGTATTTGGTCTATAGCATGGGCAATAATTCTTTATATTGCTCACTGTAGTTTTTTTTGACTGATTGATTTTCTTGTATGTATTTTAGTGAACCTTATGTTGATAGAAAAAACTTTTTTTAATTGGAAACTCATTATTTTTTTGAAATCAAGGAAAATTGATATTCTTGCTGGAATTCAGATATGCTAATTGAAACTTTAATATTAGGCTAAATCTTGGGGGTTAAAAGAATTTACTTCTTTTGTATTTTTTTGAGTTATAAATATGTTCAGGAGGTACGTAAGTTTTGATGAATGATTGAATGGTTAAATAAAAGTCCAATTATTCTTTCAATTCTTTTGCATGCTGTTGGATGTGGATTCTTTGAATTTCTCATAAGTATTAATGACAACTTTTGGGGGATAGTTCTTCTTCTATTGTCATGAGATTAATATCTTCCACGTGATTATTTATGTTCTCATTTTTTTCTCCAAGTTGTCTGGTGATTGATTTGAACTTGTTATTGATATTTGTCAAGCTTATTTTCTACTTTTTTTTTTTTTTGGTGTGAATTTTCATTACTGCGGGATTTAACATATTTGTTCTAAGACGACTTATGGAATTTTAGATTCTAGCTACTTTAAATTGTCGTTTCGATTGAATAAGTGTGTTTTTTTTTTTGGAGTTTTGTATCAAAAGTTGCTAATCTTTGACTAAATATAAGCTGGAAAAAAAAAGGATTTTGTGTGTTTCGTTGTCCAATGTAATTAATTGATCTGAGGACTGCATTAGTCCTGGATGCCATTGTTTTACAAACATTCTGAGCAGAATTCTTTTTGTTTTTTGAAGACTTCTATTTGAACTTTTTTTTACTAATGATACATTTTAGTCTTAGCGAGCTTAACCATTTGATTGTATTTGTATTAACTGATGGCCCTCGAGACTTTAAGCCCGCCTATGATTACATACGAAGCTGATTACTCCTAGATTCTTGATATAATTCTTTAAACGCCATAACTTGCTTGGTTTTCCCTTTTTGGTTGTCTTGATGCTTCTCTTTTGTTTGGCTTTTCATTCTGGTGTGCAAATAATGGTTTTTTATATTTATGCCAAAATTTTTTTCGTTCCAAAATTAATATATCGATTATGCTTATTTTATTCTCCTGAGATGATCTACTTGATATATTAAAAGAAAAAAGAAGAAGAAGATGACCTACTTGACAGCCAGACAATTGAAGCAATAAGTATCTGATTCGTCATTATTAACATAATGAGAAAAAATGGCAATGTTCCCTTGAGTCTTTAGTGCTAAATTATATAAAAATGTCAGTTTAGTCCCCAAATTCTTTTATTATGAGTTGAAATAGTTCCCATTGAGGACAATTTTAAGACCACATTATAACACTCTGGGGATTAATTTAATACTTCTATAAACTCGGGAACTAAAATGATTTCATCTAAAAGTAGCTAGGGAACTATTTTGACACTTTATTCTTAACTTAATTGTTGATTGCTTATCAATTTAATAGGTGGCTGTCTGACTAAATATACTGAAAATTGTTGTTAGCCATTTTCATCATAATATAGTAAGGCTTCAGTGCTTGTTTGGCTCTTTGCTTGCACTTTTTTCATTTCCCAACATTTTTTAAGTGTGTTTATGCGGATCGTGAAGCAATAAAGATTGTGCAATCTTTCTTGCAAATTGTATGCATATAGATGAAGGCTTTTCAAGGTCCTTTGCACAAGCCATGGGTTCAAATTTTGAAGAAATTTTTTCCATCATATTATTAAACAAATGATATTCGAGGAAATGATTAAATTTCAACAATTGCCTGGTACTTTTGGACAAATTTTTCATTTCGTGTTTGAGATGAAATTGAAATGTGACACTCTTGTGTTTGATGGCAGCAGTTGCATTGTCTTGTACACACCTCATAATTCTTATTTATTTACATGTCTAACACTTAAAAGTATCTTTAACATGACATCAAAGCTACCACTTTACTAAGTTTTTTGTTGTCTCGACTGATTGACAATGAATTATGGCAGGTATACGTACATCTATAACAGGCATGGCACAGAAATTCACTGTCTTAAGGTTTGTATTTCTTCTCAATAAAAGCTCGAGTGCTGGCTTGCAGCAATAAGTTTTTATTTTCTATTGTTTACCACATTTCTTTTATATCTTCATTATAAGAGCATTATAGTTTTGTATGCAAGGTCTCTATTTTCATTATATTTCATTGCTGGTGTTTTGCAACTTTTTCCCATTGATGGGCTGTTTTGAAGTATGGAGTTCAAGTAGTGCATGATTGGCTATACATTGATACACGGTGAAATGCCAAGTCTCAAAAAAGTAGGATTGGATGCATCGTTTTTTCTTTGAATCTATATAATCTCAATATGCAATATCATAATTATTTTTAATTTTTCCCTAGTATTGAGAGTATGTATGTGTGTGTGTGTGTGTTTTATTAATTTATTAATTTTGTATTTTTAAAGTTTGGCCCGGGGCTGATATTTTTTAAATTTATATGCACTTTTGCTTAGGAACTATGTGATTGAGCTACCTAAGCAAAGCATACACCAAATCATTTTTTCGTGTATATTATTTTATGGTGCGAAGTTTCACTCATGTTTTATTGATGACATTCTCTGCCTATGATACGCCAGAGTTTAAATTTGCCATATGACTCATGAATCAATGCACACCTCAGATCCTTATTTGCATATTGTTTGCAGCCAACAACATAAATTCTTTCGTCACTAGATTGTGTAGCAATTCGTTTTTGCATTTAATTATGATGTCGATCTTTATATTGATATCATTATCGAATTATTGAGCTTCATCTTATGCAAAATTTGTGTTTCCTCAGGAACATGGTACGCCATTAAAGCTCCAGTTTTTGGAAAAGCAGTTCCTATTGGTCTCAATAAACAAATTTGGACAGCTTCACTACCAAGATGTAAGCACCGGCGAGATCGTTAACAACTATGGCACCAGTCTTGGCCGCACCGATGTGATGGAGACCAATCCTTACAACGCAATTACAAGCTTGGGTCATGCCGGCGGCAAAATCACCATGTGGAAGCCAACAAGCACAAAACCATTGGTTACAATGCTGTGTCACCATGGTCCTATAACGTCCATCGCCTTCCACCACAATGGCCATCTAATGGCCTCAGCCGGTATAGATCGCAAGATCAAACTGTGGGATATCAGGAAGTTTCAGGTTCTCAGATCCTACTCTGGTTATGCCCAGTCCTTGGACTTCAGCCAGAAGGGCTTGCTGGCTATGTCCAATGGGTCTCAGATACATATATGGAGAGATCCAAATGGAGGCCGTGATTATGGAAGATACATGAATCATTCCATGATCAAGGGGTATCAAATTGGAAAACTTTGCTTTCGGCCTTACGAAGATGTCATCGGGATCGGGCATTCAATGGGCATTTCTAGTATTCTCGTTCCTGGTTCCGGCGAAGCGAACTTTGATTCTTGGGTGGCGAATCCTTACGAGACGAAAAAGCAAAGGAGAGAGAAAGAAGTGCACTCTCTCCTTGATAAACTCTTACCTGAGACCATCATGTTAGACCCAAGCAAGATTGGGACTGTAAGACCAACAAGGAAGAAGGAGAGGATGAGTAGAAAGGAGGTGGAGGATGAACTGGAAGAGACTGTCCAGAAAGCAAAGAGCATTAAGTTTAAGAATAAGACCAAGGGAAGAAGTAAGTCCAGCAGAAAGGCTAAAAAGAAAGAGGAAGTTGTTCTGAAGGCGAAGAGATCGTTCAGGGAGCATCATCAGGAAGAAGAACAACCATTGAAGAAAGCAAAGGTTGATGAAACTGAATTGCCGAAATCGTTGCAGCGCTTTGCTCGGAAGAAAACGTGATGATAGTGATATCTTGTTGTTTGATGGTTATAGAGTTTCTACTCAGGAGGATGAAGATTTCTAAGGGTGTAATAGAATGGAAAAATGCTTTTTTGTATTTTTGTTTCTCTTGTTTTTCACTGAATGAGATGGTTCTGAGTGACTTTTGGGAAATTGGGAACCAAATGAAGCCTGCCGTCGAGATCAGTCTAATGGCTGTGTTTAGAACAGTCAGTCCACTGGGAACCAAATGAGTGACCATACGATATGCAGACAAGATATTTTATTTTGAGGGAAAGAGGAGATGAAAGTCCACATTGTAGAGAGATTCTAGTTTTGGTTTTATTAATAATTTTTATAGGTTTAATTGAAGGGCAAATTTTTTTCTTAAATAATAATATTATTAATATAAAGTAATTATTATTATAAATTGTGATAAAATGAAATTATAAAATAAATTTTTTACATTAATGAATAACTTGTGATTATCTTTTTTTTAACAATAAAAAAAACAATTGAAGAAATTACATTAACTAATAAATTAGTTTTTATGTGAAGTTTATTAGTCCATTCTAATATTTTCGAAACATGATAAATACACAAAAAAACTATCTTTTATGTTGGGGTGGAATTGCGCCCGTGTCCAGTCACAACGGTCGAGACTGCAATTGATGTTCCTGAAAGTGATTTTTGATTTCATCTCTTTCAGTTGTGTCATTCGTAGCATTTCGTGGAATCCATTAAATTTGTTCGTTGAGATTTAGTGGAAAATAAAATTATGGTATACCGAAATCCAATAAATATTGTCTATACTCATTCAAATATGTATAGAAATGTTAAAACTGCGTTACTCAATGAATATTGTTTAAATTCATTCAAATCTTAAAAAAACAAAATATCGAATGCCACGAGATGCTACAAATGAAACAACTGAAAGCGATGAAATTGAAGAAAAATTTCAAGAACATCAATTGCAACATCGACCACTGTGACCACCGTTTTGATATACACCAGACACATGCCCAATTCCACATTGACGTAGAAGATAGTTTTTTTTTGTGATTATCATGTTATGAAAATATTAAAAACAACTAATAAATTTTACTTAAAAAATTAATTTGTTTAATTATTTTTCTTGATTAAAAAAATAATTACAAGTTGTTCATTAATGTAAAATTTTCATTTTGTCACAATTTATATTATTTAGAAAAAAAAAGGTGTCCCTATGGGACACATGATGCAAATTTATATCAGATGTCCAATAATAAAATGTTCACATGATCCTCCTATTACATTATTAAAGGAGCCCCTTTTAAAAGTTTTCCCTTATTTAAATGACTGAAGAAAAAAACTTTCCAGACAAATCAATTTGGTCCTCTTTATTTTTACTAAACCAACACAAGTTCCAAGAGAAGTTATCTTTTAGAGTTTTATACCCTATGTTTTCATGTTTAATATTTTGAAAGGCTATTGATTTAAAAGCTATAACTTAGATGATCCACTCACCACTATCCAATGGCTAAAATATATAAAAAGAGATAAGTTAAACCAAGATAGCCAACATATAATTACAATGTCAGACCAATCTTGATTGTGGTACAATATTTTCAAATTAGCAAGAACGGCTCTCTTGATACTTGAGTTGGTAGCAAAACTATTTTTAAAAATATAATTTTTTTCCCTCTAAATCTAGAAATTTTTTTTGGTGTGGGGGGCTCCAATTAAAATAAGCCCCCAAGTACAATGTGTATGTCAGTGGGCCCTACTTTAGAAACTTATAAATTTATTAAATTAAATATTGCTTAGGTGGCTTAATTTAATTATAGCCCGTACGCAGCTCTGCGTACGGGCTCCATATGGAAAATTTTCTCGTGTAGTGACTCCGAAGCACATATAATGTAAAAGTTTGTTTAAAAACAACATTACGTAAATTGTTAAAAAAAGCCTCAGTGAAAATTTAGGAACGAATTTTATCTTGACCATTCCATAAAACCTCTGTCTCAAAATTGACTTGCGAGCTAATAAGTGATTGTGGATTTGTTTGAAGTTTAGTGGGCAGGAAAATGACTAATATTCAAATAAGGAGAGCATTAGAGGTAAAGAGAGAGAAAAAGATAAGACATATAATATGTCATTCACATGAACCACAATAAAAGATTTATCATTAATCCATGGGTCCTAAGAAATAGAAAATATGACCTATCAACAACAGTGAGAAAATGCCTTATAGAGCTGGTAATCAAAAGCCAATGAATGAGACCAAAATTTAACTTTTGAAGGAAACTTAAGCAAGAAAATTGTACCCAAACTCTCTTAGAAGTTGTATAAATTGGAACTTAATTAAGAAAGCAATTCTCGACACTTATTATAAATTAAGAAAGTGATTCATCCTTGAATTGTATGCCAAAATTAGAATCCGACTCTTTTAATTTCTAGGGTTTGAGATATTATAATTCTCTTAGGTACAGTTTATTAAAAAAATATAAAACTCTAAAATGCTTTTTTAATTTGAGTTTTTTTTTCAAATAATTGTAACTTATTCAACTTTGAAAGTTATACACAGTTTCTTGAAGACGATGATATCATTCTTTTGAGTTTTTGTTAGAATCAAATTGACTGGCTGTATTTAAGTGTAGTTTTTGGATTCATTTAAATTAAAATTTATAATCCATTTTCACCATATTATATAACATTCAAAAATCTAGAGTATGAGTATTTTTTTATTGCTATTTTAAGTATAAAAATAAATACTACTTCTTTGACTTGAATTACATGAAAAGTTATGTGTTTGTACAAACATGTTTTGTGGAGCCATGTGACATCCATTGTACAAAATTATTTTTATGAGTAAATTCTAGACAAAATATATTATTTATTGATTATTTATCATATTTTTTGAAGTTTCGAAAGATAAAAAAAGGATTTATATAGATTTTATAATAAAAATAAATTGATTATCATAATTAACTTTATGTCCTTTTTATTAATTTATTTTAAAAAATAATAATTTTCTTATAAATGTCTCCATCACCCCAACTTCCCTCACATATTCTCACTTTAGAGTAGAAATAAAAAGAACAAGAGAGGGAGAAAAGATAAAAGAGAGAATGTGAGTTTTAAAGGTTGTAAAATTGATTTTGTTTATTGGTCTAGTTGAAAAAGTTTTTGGCTTTAGAGGCAACCATTATTCTACTTAATTTTGGTAAAATTTTTGGATTTCATTTAGACAAATTGTAGAAATCAAGATAAATTGATATCCACGTATTTTTTAAATTGTAGCTATTATTACGGTGTTACTCAAGCTATTCTGCGTATATTTGTACAATCATATAATGGTTTTATTAGATATTTCAGATTGTGTAAAATTTTGGATATTGCATGATTAAATAGTTGACAAAATTAATAATTACAACATACTAAAACATCACATTAATGTAATAATCATTATACACTATGTTATATTGTGATTCAGATAAGTTGATTGTATATGGTAGTAGATATTATAAATTTTACTATCTCTTTTTATTTATGTAATTTTTGCACATTATCATAGGTGATATGAATTATTTATGTTCATCATAATATTGATTTATCTGTATTAATGTGTAACTAAAAATGTGTATGAAAATATACAAATCTTTTTGATAGTATAGTTTGTGATATGATCAAATGGGATGAGGACTGCTTATATTTTATAAAATTTTGATGATATTAACCTCTCTTTTTCACAAACATACACACATAATAATAATAATAATAATAATAATAATAATAATAATATAATTCTATCTAAATATATCTTAGATAATGTCTACTATGCATCCAACATGATGTGACTCTCTCTAGTGAGTCGTGTTGTTTCAAGTTGTGACAAATATTATGAGGAAATAACTAAATTATAGAGAGACAACATGTACAGGAAAGCAGACAGGGATGAAAATGTTATTTATATGTTGTGGCATCTCTCATAGCTTGCAACTTGCAAAAGGAAGTGAAAGTCCCTTAACAAAGAGTAAATGTGTAAATCATTACAATTTGTATATTTGAAAGGCTAAAGAGATACTTTTATCTTGAAAATGAGAAGCCAGGTTGAGAGGCATAAGTGTGAAATCCAAGTAAGCATACATGAGAGATTTAAACTATCAATAAACATTGTGGATCACAAAATAGTTCAAATTGGCAGCCTTCAAAATTTTATGAAAGTGTTTTCACATAAGATTGGTCATTATATTTTTTTTCTTGTGGTATTGGATCAACCCTAAAATCACCCAAAGGTTGACCATGTCTATAATTAAAACATAAAATTGACAAAAAAGGCAACACAAACTCAAATTTTTTTTCTTAAAAATTTGGACTTTTTTTAACACCATTACTAAACAAAAATCTTTGCAATTGTTTGCAATGGTTTATTACCTACGAGTGTTTTGATAGCTAAGAGGACTCCTATTTTATTAGTAACAACAAAAATTTTACTAGAAATTTAACAACAAAATGTGAAGTTTAAAGTATTAATCAATACGAGAATGAGAAATCTTCTATTATTGATAAAAAAAATTGATGATCACTTTTATATGTTAAAGGATTTTCCTTAAAAAAAAAATTCTCCCAGTCATGGTAAAATCAAATTTATCTTAGTTAAAAAAAAAATAAAAATAGTCTTTAAAGCGAATAGTTGGACTAGACCAATATTCCAAGTATTCTTAGTAGATTCTATAGAACATCATAAAATGGTGCTTACTAAGGTAATAATTAACTTGAGAATGCTCCATCTCTTTAGTCTCTGGAGACTTCTTCTTGTGAGAGTCTACTAATTATTTAATATATGAAAAAGTTTAGCTAGAATTCTTATAAAACACATGTAAGTAACTTTTTCACTCATTTCCCCCACATATACTGAATAACCCTAAGCCACATGTCTGTGTGCTTAACAATTTAAAAATTGAATGTCCTCATTTTCTATGTGATTGCTAATGTTCAAGAGCAATATGTCTATACCTCTAAACCCTAGTTGCGTTTTTTCTTTATGTAAAAAAGGACTCTGTCAACATCACTAATCTACACTAGAATTTAAACATTAGTGTGGCCATCACTTAATGATAAATGATAATGAATGAAAACATAAATAATGATGTCATTGAACATGCATTAAAACCTTAAAAATAGTATTATATTTTATAAGAATCAATCCATAAGAGAATGAAAATCTCGCCTAGCATAATATTAGAATGAAACACAGATAAATGCTTCATTTTACCATAAAAATCAAGATTAATCACAAGATAAACCAAGAGAAATTAAGAAATAATAAAACCTATAATTTCTTAAGATGAATATTCTAAAATAGCTATTCCAAGTTTTCTTTCTCCTTCCTTTTGACTCCTCTCCAACTTCACTAGGCAGGGATTTTATGAATTCTTCTTACAATCACTCACACATTTAACTCATGCACTCTACTCGCTCAATACTCACTCTCCAAACACCATAGACTCCCCTAAGCATGCTCCAAAGCTCTCATCAACTAAAAAATTATGTTGGCATCAATTTTTAATTTATTGTACATTTGACACATGTTTTTGATGCCATGAGACACTATTTTCAAATGCGCATGTTCTCGTTACTCAAAAACGTCGACGAAAATCATTTGGACGAAAATCAACCTCAAATTTTACTTGATCGTCGACAAATTTTCCTGGATGATCCTGAATAACAAAATGGACCACGCGAGCGCGTCTGGAATGTTAATTTTGCTAGGGTGGAAACTCATATTGATGGGGTTTCGTGTATTGGTCTCATTCGACTTGACACATGCAAATCGAGTCTAAATCAGCTCGTTTGTCGACAAAATTTGTTTGAATGATCCCGGGCGACAAAACAAACCACAGGTACGCGTTCAAAATGTTGATTTTGCCTAAGAAAGATACCCATATTATTGAAGTTTTGTGCACGGGTCTCATTCGACATGACACATAAATCGAGGCCAAATTAGCTCGATCATCGGTGAAATCATACAATTTGGAGATGACAAAACGAATTACGCGAGCGTGTCCGCAACATTTGCACGTAAATCAAGACATCCAAATTTAAAAACACTTAAAATTTAAAATAAATAAATAAATTGTAAAATGAAAATGACAAAAGGACACAAATATATTATACTATATATATATATATATATATATATATATATATATATATCACTATCCAAAAAAGAAGAGAAAATCGTGAGACACCACACGAGAAAAAAGGGAGGGCTCCTCCAAGAACAAAAAGCACACACACACAAACGTACATGTATGTATATGTGTATATGAATATACATATGTATATATATGTATATTATACATATATGTATATACAGATGTATATTATACATATATGTCTAATATATATATATATATATATATATATATATATATATATATATATATATATATATATATGTATATGTATATATATGTATATGTATATGTATATGTATATGTATGTATATGTACGTGATCTTTTTTTTCTTCTTGAACTTTATCTTTTTTCCCTTTTTCTTTTTCATATTGTTCTTCTTCTTTGTCAATCAAACTCTTGAGAGAAGAGTGAGGGAAGATCTTGAATAAGTTGAGTTTTATTTTTTGGGACTTATCAACAAGGAAGTAAGGAGAGAGCCAGGATGCAAGGAGAAAGCTATTTGGAGAAATTTTTGCTCCAAACTTCATTTTATTCATCTTCTCTTCTTCAAATCTACTTTGCTTTCTTCTTCTTGCACTCATTTTTCTTGAGAAAGCGATGTAAGTGAGGGGATTCCTTCGAGGAGAAGCTTCTGAAGGCGAGACATTCTCTCCTTGAGGGAGGAGATCTTGATCCTACCTTGGGGAAGGCCAAACTCCAAAAACTTTTGCATTCTCTTCAGCTAGGAGAGCTTCTTCCCTATTTTGAAGTAGGAGCGTGGAGTGTGGGGCTTCATCATCTCTCCTATTGCGAGGAGAGCTTCATCCGAGATAAAGCGGGACTTTGATCACTTATCACGTAGGTGAAAACCTTATAAACCCTTGTTCCTTATTTTCCTAGCTAGCCTTAGGTTTGTGCATAAAATGTTAGGGCTAGGTTGTTGTTTTCCTAGAGAAAGCCACAAGGATAGGGAAGCTTCATTGGACAAAGTCTCCTACGAACATGAGTGATATCCTTGCAAAAGCCTAAGCCCGAACCCAAATATGTCAGAATCTGTATTTCCCCAGGCTTTAGGGGTTCCAACCTTCCTTGGAGGGGTTGGAACATTTGAATTTTCTGGAATGGAAAAAGCTCTGTAGCTAGTCCATTTCAAAAAATCATGGAGATTTGTAGAATGAGAAAAGCTTTGTAGCTAGTCCATTTTACAAAATTGTGGAGAGTTTTCCTTTCGAGAAATCGAAGAGCAAAATTCCCCACATACCTTGTCGAAGCCGGAGGCGGCTTTGCCGCACATCCATATGCTAAAACCTAAGTTCTTATGATAGAGCGCTAGGACGGGAATGACTCGCTATCGAGCATTAGCATGTGCATTGCATCACATGTTATGTCATGTTGTATGTTTGCATCTTGTATGTTGTATGTGCCACATTGGCTTGACTGCCATTTCGACACAGTCAGTTTACCACTTAGGTTCGATCAGCCACCCAACCCTATCAGCTGATCATTTAGGTTCGCCGGGTTGCCCCAGTACGATCGATCAACCACTTAGGACCGGCGTCCGCCCCAACACAGTTGATCAACCACTTAGGTCCACTAGACCGCCCCAGCTTGGTCGACCGATCACTAGGTCCGTTTAGCCATCTCAGCCTGGTCGATCGATCCTTTGGTCAAGTTGGCCTCCCCAGCCCAATAAACCTAGTTGACCTCCCCGGACAAAACAATAGGTAAGTGGCCAACTTCACTTGCATATTCATGTGCTTTGCATCTGCACTTGCATCATTTGCATTCTTCGTATGACATGTTTGAATTTCACACTTGTATGTGCATGAAAATTAAACTGTTTATATGTTATGATATATGATAAACCCATTTCATGATGAAAAATTAAACCTTTTGCCTTTGGCACATGCTTATATTTTGGTGTCTCAATGAGCACCGACACTTGTGGTATCACCGCGTGCATATGCAACTATTTGTGTGTGGTTTGATATTCGTATTTTGTGGTGAAAGATGGCTAGCAATGCTAACCCGCTGATATGTGAATTTCCTATAATAGAGGACATACCACAACATCTCTTATGGCTCCACACTCGAGCGTAACAAGTTTTTTCACTTTGTATACTCAATCAGGGTTACACCTTAGAGCCTATAAACCCATTAAGCGTATTGCATTTGAGTTCATCATTTGCATGATTTGTGTTCTTGTATGTCACATGCTTGTACGTGCATCTGCACGTGTGTTTCAATAGAGAGCCATAATCGATAGGTGAGTGACCCTATGTCGATCATTATGTTTTAAAGAACATTGTTCTCCGGGTTTATCCCAGTGAGCAATGCAAGTTAAAACATCGAGATTGACACAATTATGATTGTACTATGGATCCAAAAAATCTAACTCATGCCACCATGCCTATTACAGGTTTGCATTTAATGACCATATTTAAAAATAAAAAAAAATATGTATTTTCCTTATTAATGGTATCCACCATACTTTAAAACTATGCGAATAACAAATTAGGTCATATGTAAGATCAAACCTTTTTAAAAAATCCATTTTGGGTGACCCTCTTTAGATCCCTTGGATCTTTAAGACCGGGCTGGTGTGGTGACCTCGTCAAATTCATACGATACTCAAATACTTGACTCTGCACTTATATGCTATTTAGGAAACTTTTGTTAGATTGAGTGCTAGGCTAGGGTTAGGTTGCTAGGTAGTATTTTTTGACATCTGACTATTGTTCTATGCCCAATTGCCTTTTTCACTTATGCTTTTAATGTGCTTGCATGTTGACAGTGTTTTTGTATGCGCAATATTATATTAGATTGCTTTTTATATACACACACATATATATTTAATTAGGGGGGAGCAATGTAATGATTTATACTAACTCTTTTCTGCAGGCATTGCTAAGCTCCTCTTATCTGACATGGCTCATATGCACTGCATGTCAACCTGTGCTAACATTATTTACAACTTGAGTCTTTTATCTTTCACATGTATTTGATAGAGTCCTTGGAT
This sequence comes from Phalaenopsis aphrodite, assembly GCA_003013225.1. NCBI lineage: Eukaryota > Viridiplantae > Streptophyta > Magnoliopsida > Asparagales > Orchidaceae > Phalaenopsis > Phalaenopsis aphrodite. The sequence continues at coordinate 1,356,537 of NEWO01000107.1, read as the reverse complement.
TGAGTCTGTATAAGAACTAAGGTACAAGCACATGCTCTGAGGCATCGACTCATCGAACCATGTGATGAGGGATGAGGAGCAGTAGGCTCGTGACCCGTATCTTAAGCCTAAATTTATATTCTTGTATAGAATTAAGATTAATTATATTTATGCCGTGCCTGACCGCTTTTTCCTGTTTTTCCTGAGAAATGTTGCTAACATAGCAAAATCGACCTTTCTATATTTATTTTGGGCGCTTTTAATTTTATAATGCTTGCTTTGGTGCTTGAAATTGTTTTCTTCTTGTTTTATTTTGTGGTTTATCTGAGATTAATCACGAAAAATAATTTAGGCTTATTAAGGACCCTATAATATTAAAATTTCTACAAAATCTTAATAATAAAAGATTAAGATTAATTAATAGTTAGAGTTAAAATACTATAGCACATTTTACTTTTCTGCATGACCATTGGGCCGGTTCTAAAACGATTCGTATGCCTGGCTATCTACCTAAACATATTTAATAAGGTCTTCACACCATATAATTGTGGTAGACAACTGCATCACATGCACACACCCGAGGAAAAGTCCCCGTGCTTCTCCATACCTGATTTTACCAGGAATAAATTTTTATTTATACAATTGTATAGAGCACCTATGGTGTTAGAGGCATCCCCCACTCTGATGAGGTATAAGTCCTTTGTCCGGAGTGTTTACAACTTTGTAGCTGAACCTCCTTTTCTCTTCTTTCTAGTGGCATCCTCGCCACTTCGACAGGAATAAGTATCATTTCTTGGAGCTCCACCTGACAATCATATGAAAGAGTTTCATTCCTCTAGGTCTACAAAGTCTTCTTAAGATGACAATTCACAGATTACTGACAAGGAGCCTCTAGTAGTGTTGGTTTGACTTCCTTCACGATCAAGTAGACTTACGGTATCGTAGTAGCTTGGGATGATGAGACTGTGGTACCCTGACCCAGTTACATAGGGATTACTCTTCCCTTCCTTTGACTACCCACTTTTGAGCTCTGTTGAATTTTTTTTTGAAAAATCGTTGATATCTTCTCATGGGCATCACATGCATATGTGTCATCGCCCGTAGCGGTTACAGTGATTCACCCTCTGCCCTATAACCCAACATAGATGTCGAAAGCATTGAGATGTTCTCAAGATGATTTAAATCCATTGGTTTCTCAAATAATCAAATTTAATTAATTATGCAAGCATAACTCTTTTTATCGAGAGTTTTCTTGGGTATCCCTAAAGATATAATTAACCAAAACAATATGCTCCTTTAGGAGTTGTTCTTGACTCCAGAACAAACATTTATATTTGATTCTCTGTTTGTTGGTTGCTTTCCTAAAGTCCTCTTCACACATTTGTCTCTAAGGTATTTTTCGATCCGATCTTGTTTCAGACATACGCTTTAGGGCTATCCATAAGTTCACTTTATAAAATTTCCCAACGTTCTTTCACTTGTTTTTTATTGCCTGTCGTATATCCCTTACTTTCAGTTTCTCTTCTCTTTGGATCATTCGTTTTATCTGAGATGGAGATTTACTCGAATAAAAAAAATTATACGCGATTATAAATAGACAATCTCGTGACTCATACAAAGATAAAAGAGAGATTAGGAACGAAAACAAACTATTCTCTCACTTCAAGAAATTGGTGTAACAGTAGCTCACTTTTTGGAACGATAATAAAAGAGAGATTGGGGGAGGCAAAAATTGTTCTATTCAAGCCATAACACAAGAACATTAGCTTGGTGTTGTGGCTCTCAGGTTTAGGCATTGGAATTTTGAGCTCTCTATCTTCTAATTCTTTATTTTGGCATAGATGACACTATAAAACTCTAGAAAATGGTGTAACAGTGAAAACAAACTAAAATTGGGGAGGCAAAATTATTCTATTCAAGCCATAACACAAGAACTATGGCTTAGTGCAGTGGCTCTTAGGTTCTAACATAGCAATTTTGAGCTCTCTATCTTATAATCTTTATTTTAGCATAGATGACACCATGAAGCTCTAAAAGATGGTGTAACAATGATGAATATGGTCACCTAGTCACTGAGTGTGCGACACCTAGGTTCTTTGCTCTCTGTCCCTAGCTCCACCTTCTATCTTTTGTGGAACTTTGGTTTTGCATCATATGGTGTTGCGGTGCCTCTTTCTAGCAGTTAGGCAATGGGTATTTGGCACATAGGCTTTGAGTTCAAAGGAATCTTTATGTATTCTAATCCACGTATGACACCGAAGTACTGCAGTAAAAATCACCTAATCTTCTTGAATTCATTTTAAGGATTTTCCTACATTAAAACACATAAAATTATGCCAAAATATAAAAGAAAATATGGAATAAAGGTCTAAAAAAATGTATATGTTTTTTGTATTTTCTCACTCAACAATCCCCTAAACTCAGACATTACTTATCCTCAAGTAATATGTTCTTATAAGTTTTATATCCTAGATGAAATGAGCAGGAATTAATTTAAGAATTATTATCAAATAAAGTATAAAGTAATATTCATAAAAAAATTCTAAAAAATGCATGAACTCTTATTAACTAATAATACCCAAATTTTTACAAAAATTAAACATTCTTTCACTTCAAGATGCCAAAGTGCTTAAAGATCAACATTGACTAAAATTCATTTAATCAATAAGTGAATATCAAATCTAACTTAATTCATCATGAAAATTTAATTTAAAATTTATCATTTTAAATATAATACTTTAATTTTTAATGAAAATTTAAAATTTTTCAAGTTAAAGAAGTTAATATATACCAATTTTTGTACATTAAACTTTATCATCAAGCTTCTCACTTTTAGCTCTTATTTATATTTTTTCATTCTAAGTATTATAACTTAAATGATACTAATCTTTCTTAAGTTACATGAATTGATGTTTATAAAATTTCCATATTTCTTATTTATTTAAATTATATTTTAGTCAATTCAGTTCAAGTGTACCTAGGTTTCCTTAACTTAAAAGATCTATTAATATATCTAAATCAATTAGCTATTATTATATCAATATGAATTTCAATAACTTCTAAAAGTTTATTATTATTTTTAATTACAATACTCACTGATTAATTCATTTGTAAATAATTTTAAATTAATTAAGTTGTTTCTTATAAGTACAAATTCTAAATAAATTTATTGCATGAAGCAACACAAGCATAAACCCAAGCAAAGTAACATAAAGTATACTATGACATATATATATATATATATATATATATTGGAAGACTCCAATGTATATTTCATGTGCGACCATGAAAGGGTAGAAATAAAGCCAATAAAAAAAGAGAAAAATTATTCCATACGAACATCATCGTACGCAGAAATGCATACGGTATCCAATCTCGACCGCTCGCCAAAGGTTATTTTTAAAAATAAAAAAATAAAAAAATGAGGCCCATCGAAATATATCTTTTAGAATGACGATTAACATCATCCTAAACTACGACGAAAGACTATGACAACTATTATAAATCCACTGAATTCATATATTTACCTGAAATAGAGAAAACTATTTTAAATGAACACGACTGGCATGTCGAGATTGGCGCAGTCTGGGTTGATGAAATTGTCCAGAATTTGTACAGGAAGATCTCGAATGCATCCGATGCCGGTTCTGCATGTTCTTAAACTCTTGCAGCCGAGATTCAAAGTTAATGTCATTGACAATTTTCCCTTCCCGTTCGAGTTGATCATCAGACAGGGTGTGTGGAGGAATGGTTTTTAATCTAGTTCTTAATATCTTGAAGGCTGCGCTTTGCTGAGGCAGCAAAGTCAAGAGGCCATAAAGTGTCATCAACAGCCATGCACATCTGCTGGGATCCAGAAGCTGCAATCTTAAGTGAGTAAACACTGGAGCCTCCAGCAGGCTTATGAGCTTGTCTAACTGCATCAAGAACTTCACATTCATGTCTTCCTCCACCAGTGTTTGAATTACAGCACTGGCGTGGTGGTAGGCCTGAGCAAGTAAGCACAAACTTATCATTCCCATTGGTGAATGACACCAAGAAGAATACAAGCACAAAAATAAATCTTTGCCGGCAGGATCCGTCAATGATTTTTTCAGAAGATTTCTCAAGTCGGTCAATTCAGACGAGGTAAGGAGAACCAAATTCAGAGCCTGCACCATGTTTGATGCAAAACTAAGATCTTTTTCACCCTCAAGAATTTGGGAAATGTCTCTGTACACACGTTCGGCATCCAAGAGAACGCAGAGCCGAGGTACTATCAAAGCACTACGCTTCTCAAGAAGAATATGATTGGAGCGGAAGGTGCTGATCAGAGAAACCACAAGATGGTGAAATTGTTGAGTGACTTTTGCCATGCATGCATGAACTTCCAGCGCAAGCAGGACAACCTCATCCGAGGGATCTGCTAATGTTTTCAAAAGGGAGTCAAATATGTCATTCAAGTGTGTCGTGGCCTCGGAATGATGACAAGCTAGAAGCCTCTGAATCCAGTGAAGAGATTCCAGTCTTGTTGCAACAAATTTAGTAGCTAATTTTGTCATTGCAACAGACAAGATGGCTCCTACATCAAATTTCTCAGCTGGGTCAGAACAAATTGCCCAAAGCTCTTCATTGGTCTCACGAGCCACAACTCTTACCTCCTCTTCTATGTCAGATATGCAGAGTAGAATTGCTCCAAGAATATCAGCATAATAAGAAACAAGCTGGTTTCCACCAAATTTTAAAAACTCATTTATCCATGTGATGGAGATTTGCCTGCTAAATGAGTTAGAAGAAGTTGCCCTTCGAACCAAAATTTCAGCCACACGACCAAAATCTTCATTCTTAGAATTCATCATTCCTTTTAGAAGTCCTGTAATTAGAGTCCCAGCTTGCTCACGTACGTCATGGCTAAAATCACTCAGCATATTGAACAAACCATCAAGAAAATCTGGAAGGAATCTAAGCATGTCAATCCCAGCAACATTATCCAACACAGTAATCCAACTCAACAAGAATAATCGAACATAGGGATTTGTCACATTCAAGCGTTCCCGTAACAAAGGTATAAATTCTTCTATGCTGATTTCATGACTTTCAGTTACAATTTCCCTCATGAGTCGATCAAGAAGATGAGCAGCACTTCGTACATTGAGGTCTGAGTCTGCTGAGAGCATACAGAGTGCATCAAAAATCTGATTGAAAAATACATTAATTTCTCCTCTAACAACCTTTGCTATGTTGTATAATGCTTCACAAGCAAAATATCGAACCCTACAGTCTTCGTCAATAAAAGAATTAATCACTAGTGGTCCAATTTCCTCCAGATGCCGAGAAGCTTCTGAAGACAGAGCAAGTGTAGCTGCAGCTAACGCCAGTAAACCCCCCTTTTTATGGTTGGGCTGCGGAGAACGCGTAAATTCAATGGCTAGCAGATTAATTACAGCCGCTATCTTTTCATGCTCTCCCGCCTGAGCAAATTGCTTTACGATGACGCCGACCTCAAATGCTGCATTCTTGCGCTTCTCGTCTAGCTTATCAGCAAGATTCTTTAAAACAGAGGCCGGAATTATGGACATCGAGAAAATTCTCGAAAGAAAACCCCAGATAACAAATCGTCGGTGATGGTGGAGACGGTGATATACTGGTGGAGAGACCTCCGGCATTGTTGGGCGTCCTTCCCCGTTGCGAGGCGAGAGTCAGCAGCTTTTCCGTTTGATACGGGCGGTTTCTTGCCCCCCTGGTGCGGAAGCCATTACGGAACGGAACAAGATAATATAGCATATGAAATTATGATCTCTACATGAAGTCACACAGTAGAAATCTCTCCCCTCAGCTCCATGCCCAAACTCACTTCTTGTTGTATAAAGAAAAGACTTTTGAGATAAACAAACAACAAAACACACTCCCCGTAAAATTTAGATGACATGTTATGGTCGAAGCACTCATCATCATCTCCTATAACTGCATTAAGTCCAACCTTCAAATATAATTGATAGATTGACAGTGCTGAAAAGTGCACCTGGCTAGCTCCCAAGGGTTGGGAAAAGACCTATGACATTATAACAATATACTTGTATTGCCAAGAATATTGTTGTGCATGTTGTGGCTTCATGTGCTTATATCTTCTGCCATAGGAGTGCTCTAAATGCTTAACTCTACTCTAAGGAAGAGAGGTCACCCCTGAGATCTTGGACCTGGTAAAAAAAGATCAAGGATGAGAGGAGGAAGAAGCTATATTTTTTATGTGCAAGGATTTATGAAGTTGACACCATTACTTAAATATTTTTTTCCCCAGCAACCATGCCAAAAACTTGATCCGTACAAAATAAGTAGTGTAAAATTTATATAAGTATATGCATTTAATAATGAGATTCTACGCAAGTCGTTATCAAGTAATAATGAATTTTCTATTTAAGCCACAAATATCGATCCTACGGGGAATGTTTAAATTTGAGATGATAAATTAACTAAGAAATTTACAGAAAGTCAAACAAAATCACTGCCACTAATTTCGAATGTTGAGATATTATCAAAACTAAAATTTTGTTTTAGGTTTCTGAGGTAGTCACTCGACGTAAAACCTCCTATATTTCTAGGAATTTTTTGTGTAAATTATCATTACTCAAATTTAAGCTCTAATTAATAAAACTGACAAGAGTCAACTTAAATTAATATCATCCTAAATTGAGTCAAACATTAGGATAATTTGGGGGATTACCAAGAACCTATTCTGGATCTTTAATCCCCATACTTTTCTTTGTTTGATTCTTAAAATAAAACCTTTCACCTTTGGACCAATCTCTATTAAAAATTTCACAGTCATGTTCATTGAAAACCCTTCTTTTGAATTTATGAAAATAAAACATTCTTGATTTTTATCGAGAGTTTTCTTAAGTGATCCATTCGCTTAAGATGTAATTAACTATAGGGGTTTACCCTTATAAAAAACTTAAAAGAACCCAGACTTAAAATAAACCCTATTTAACTCCTATATAGAATAGGGGAATCTATCGGTCATCATGCAAACTTGTAGATCAAACAGAAGTCATTTATTTATATTGTTTATTTAGTCAAGCTTATTATCAATTAGTAGGGGTGTAAACGAGCCAAACACGAGCGAGTCCAGACTCAGCTCGTGTTCGACTCGTTTATATTTCTAGCTCAAAAAGTGTGTTCGTGTTCGGCTCGTTTGCTTAGCGAGCCGAACACGAGCCGTTCACGAACAAAGAGTCATTTTGGCAACCCTAATAACGTAGCCATAAAATGTTAAGAATTGAAGCAAGATTTAAAATATCATTTGAATCTAATTTAATATTTTTTTATTCTATTTTCATCATTAATAGTTTTAATTGATTATAAATCTTTGTAGCTTTGTAGTCAATTAATTTTTTTAAAAATACTAATCTTCAAAGATACATATATAATTGATTAGTAGTATTTTGAGCCAAAATGAGCCGAACACTAACGAACAAATATTTGTTTCTGTTGTTCGTGTTCGGCTCGTTAACTTAATGAACGAGTCAAACACGAGCGAGCCCAGGCTCAGCTTGTGTTCGGCTCGTTTATATTTCGAGCTCAAAAGTGTGTTAATGTTCGACTCGTTTACTTAACGAGCCGAACACGAGCCTTTCACGAACAAAGAGTCATTTTGAAAACCTTAATCACGCAGCCATAAGATGTTAAGGATTGGAGCAAGATTTAAAACATCATTTGAATGTAATTTAATATTTTTTATTCTATTTTCATCATTAATAATTTTAATTGATTATAAATCTTTGTAGCCTTGTAGTCAACTATTTAAAAAAAATACTAATGATCAAATATATATATATATATATATATATATATATATATATATATATATATATATATAT
>NEWO01000107.1:1335841-1348668 GCA_003013225.1 Phalaenopsis aphrodite | reverse complement strand
AACAAATATTTGTTTGTGTTGTTCGTGTTCGGCTAGTTAACTTAACGAACGATCCGAACACGAGCTTCGTAACAAGCCGAACATGAGTTATTTGCGAACAACGAGCCGTTTTGACAGCCCTATTAATTAGTGTATTACCTTTCAGGATGGTACATTACTCGTGGTTAGCTCGATTATCCAAATTGTAGGAATCAATGAGATCATTTTGACCTCATTTTCTTTAAATTAAAATACCTAATATCTAAAAACTATATTACAATAAACTAAACCTCATCCAACCGTATGGTGACCGACAATTACGTCGGACTGACGACATCAAACCAAGTGCTTTGTGGGAGACAACCCATATTTATCTATGTGTTTCTATTTTGAATGTTATGTTGTTGTGTTTGCTTAAGAAAATTTTGATAGTATATTGAATATATAATGATTTTGTAATGATTCTAAGACCTTAATAGATGAATTAGAGATGTCAGGATGGGTATTTGGACGTTAAGTCAAAGAATATGACATAAGAAAGAAGAACGAGAGAGAAAGAGAGTAGAGTGTATAAAAATGAACAGTGGAATTGATTTTCAATTAGCCCTTACTAAAGAAATGATCCTTCTATTTATAGAAGAGGGGGGAATAATGTACATAATTAAATGCTTACCCTTGCTTTAGTGGGGGCGTTACATAGTATTTGAAGTATTTTTCTTATAAATGAGTCTATGGCTCAACTACCCTATCACTCGGTTAGCTGAGATCAGTGAGCCTTTGTTTGACAAGACTCGTTCATGCAATTATGTTGAGTTGTGGTCGGCTTCTGATGATCTTCAATTTACTCGAATTTGAATCAGTCGATTTGATTATGCGGGTTGGTTGCTTTAGTCCACTTGTTGACTATCGACCCCTAGATGAGGAGTTTCTGTTGCTAGGATGAAACTAAGTTGTCGGGTAGAAGGAGAATCATTGTAATTTGACATGTAGCTCACCCCTTGAAAAGTGATCCTTTGGTGGGTTCATGGGGTATATCTTGGTGACTCTCAACATCCTGTGAAGTATCTCGGAGGCTCTTATGAGATGATTGATGATGCTGGGGTGAGAGTTGGGTGGCTGCCTTCTGTCGACTCGATATATCTTGGTCTTTGGTTCAGATGACTTGCATTCGGTCGGCTTCGGGTCCTGATCAAAGCTTGGTCAATCAATTCCCTTTTATCTTCTGGTGAAGAAACTTTTGTGGGCCCTCCCTGATCGCACTTTCATGACACTTAATCAGTTGGATTTCCTCAAGATTCATGCTAACACATTTTTGATACACACATTAAATAAATTGATAGGTTTAGCATTAAGTATAATTATAATTATAAATATTGGCCATTGTGTTTTTATAATAATGCTAATTATTAATGTTGCGAAGACAAAATCTCTGAACCCCTTCCATTATTAGGCTTCATTTGAGGAAGCGGTACAACTTTGTTTTGATGGGGAGAATGCCAATGAAATGTATGGCTTCCATTTGGCACAGTAGAGTCAACAAAAGTTGTCGAACGAAACATCATATTATCTCCATTTCAAATCACAATATTCCTATAGCTCTTTTCAGCATACCGCTCCATTCAACGGTTTCACAAATAAAAATGTCCTTCGATCACCAGAAGTAAATGCAGAAGGGCTGGTGACACAAAGGAAACCGAAACTCTAATTTCTTTCGCGTTAGAAACCTTCGCCTGCTCCAGCTAAAGATGGAGAAGAAAGTTGGGCGATGATTTCGAGAATGCAGGATATATTTCTAAATAAAAGATATTTTAGTAATTTTGGATTTGAAAAACCATCATTAATCAAACTACTTGTTATCAGTAATATATAAAACTTTGTATCCTTGTTTATAAAAAGCTACGTTTAAAAGGGCTTTTCTGAAAGCCTTGGTGTTTTGGGCTTAAATTCGCTCAAATCCTGTGAGTTTTGACATGCCACTTGTCCAGTTACTGTTAGGCTGCTCGTAAATCATCTTTATTTGATCCTGTTTTTCGTTTGCTATGGTGGATGGACCTTGAGAAGAGAGCGGCATGGCGCTCGGAGCTGCAATTCTCGGCAGCTCTCAATTCCTCTCTTCTCCGCCATTCTCGTTACGGAATTCGCACCCGACATCCTACTCACCGATTTCGCTCCGAAACCCCAAATCCTGGAGGTCCATCGGACGTTCTAGAATCGGCAAAAGCTGTCGTCCTCAGGGCATCTGCGGTGCGGCGTCTTTCCTCTCAATCGATTTACTATTTTTTGTCGTGAGTAGGAAGCGCTGGATTCTTCTTCTTATTAGATACTGCCACGATTTAAATTCTCGCTTGTAATCGATAAGAGACGGCTAGTATAATGAATCAAATACTAGTTAGGAAGATCCTTTTTAGTCAGATAATTGGTCGGCGGTGCTTCTAATGTTGTAAACGGAGATTCACGTTTACGGAACTTGGTTGCGAGCTCATTATCTGATGGTTTAAATAATGCACTCAAGATATTTGACGAATTGCTTAAGCCGTTTAAGCTTTTTTGGACCTATGGTAGTAGATGGATCTAATGACTACCTTTGAAAATGCACAATGTTGCCAGACTTATTTACTGAAATTTTCAGAACAATAAATAGTATTCTCAAAATGAATTTATCTTGTTGAAAATGCTTGCCCTTCCATAGAAACTAACATTTATACAATGTGAGATGCATATTTTGCTCTTTTTTTAAGCACAGATTGTTCGCGCATGCACGGGTAGAGCTTTCCTAAGCTCCGCTTTTTAATTCAATTTATCTTTAAGAAAGAAGGAAGCTTGCCAAAAAGTTACTTACATTTTCCAATTGAACAATGAGGGTCTTGTTTTTGTGAACTAGCCCAGAAAGGACGCAGGCATGTATAAAGTATGAAAACTAACCATTCTCTTCTTGAGCTATCAAGCATAGACATTGTTCGAGAGAGCGACTGATGAAGAAGGTTATTAAGAAATGGCTTATGGTTCTTCTAAGTTTAGTGGTCCATTAGTTCTTTATAGGACTGTGTTTCTTAATTCTATTTTTTTAAGAAAGAAATCCTGCCATAAAAAGTCATGTTTATTTTCCAATTGAACAATGAGAGTATAGGTTCTAGCCTAGAAAAGGGACAAACATGTATAATGGTCATGTAACAACCATTCTTGCCATTTCTATCAAGAATAAGTATGGGGATCAAGACATAACTCCCAATTTTTGAGGAAGAGGCTGATCTATGAAGTAGTCACTGTAAAAGGTTTAGTATAGGGTTAGGATAAGTAAGGCAGTTGTGCTCCATTTCTTTTAGCTAAATATTTATCGACTAGGCATCAAATACTAACAAAATAGATAACTGTTGAAGTAGGCCAACAAATTTGTTCACCAGTTTTCGATTCTTTTGTTTTATAACCTCTGTCTAACTCGGATAGAAGACTAAACCTTGAAACAAGATATTCTGTATGCATCTTGTAGAGTTAGGGATCTCCACAACCATATTGGAAGTGCATTGATTGTTATAGAGAGAATCTTTTTTGATTTTCTGATCAGGTGCCTTTACCCTACGCTTCATTCTTGAAAGCTTTTGATAATGACTTATTTCATATTTTTCCAAATATCTTATATTTTCGACAATTACAATCATTCATTGGCTTTATTACCAAAATTGGCTTTAAAATAATGGTGTTTCACCCAACTTGGTGTTAAATTTTATCACAAAATGCATAAGTGGATACTGTGATTTCATGTTATTCTTATATATTTTATTTAGCGTCAGATTACTTCATAACAAATTGAGAAATATATCTTATTTATTTCTTTGCTAGAGTTTATGGAACTTCAGATTTCATAGAACGTAACACTTAACATGGAGTTTGGATTTATATTTTTTTTTACTTGTATTTGATTTAGTGCCACCCATGATGAGTCAACTAAATTATAGGTAGCTAATAAAAGTTAGATACTTTGTGATTTATATCTTAACATTTTGGAAGGAAAACTAAATGGAAACCATGTATTAAAATAATTTTTGTTTGCTACTTAGTTTTTCAGTTAAATTAATGTGTAGCGGCATTTTGCTTTAGCTAGCCGAAGAATTAAAAGCTCATAATTAAAAATAATTCATGAAATGACCCAAACCATCAAAATATTTGTATAGTTTATTATCATAGAAATATAAACTATCATATAATAAGAAAAAGAAAAAAAATCTCATCATTAAATGCCAATGTTGAATAAAATTTAACTTAGAAAATCATAAAATAAAAAATAATCTATTAAAATGATATAAGCATTGATATATTTATTTATTTCATTTTCATAAAGGCACAAAATTCAATGTCACATGATAAGAAAAATAATCAAATCTTAATTTTAAACATTTATTTAAAATGATAATTTGGAATTAGATTCACGGTAAGCACTCATTTAATATTTAAATATGCCACGGGGATTAGGATCCATAGCGAACTCGTTCTTACTTTCAACATTTTTAGAATAGTCATTATACATGATAATTTAACTTTTCTCTAATTCAACTTTATTGACATATTTATCATCTTCAATATTTTTTTTCTTTCTTCCTATGTTTTTATTAATAAAATAAAAAAAAAAAAAATTAAAAAATGAAACTTTCAATCGACATCTAGACTGTCTCTCCTCATTCTCGCAATCACACTTGCACTTATAAAGAACTCATAAGCTTTCTCTTGACAATGACTCGCTTGACCATGATTCTTGTTTGACCAAAAACACGCTCAACTATTACCCTTGCTCAGCTAATCTCGCATAGCCAAATGCAGCTGGGATGCTTGACTTAATACTGGAGTTGATGCAGCTGACCTTATGGAATATATATTAGATATAAAGTAAGATACATAAATATAATATAATTTATTAGATGTAATCTAAAATATATTAGATGCATAATTTATTAATAGGATTATTCTTTACATTAACTCACTAAGGCACACACTTTATTTTAAGAAGGCACACACCTCAGTATCCACATTGAGGTGCAAGTCTCGAGGCATTTTTTTATGCACCTTAGATTGAGACCATCTCGAGATGTGCATTTTGATAGCCTTTTAAAACCATGAATACGACAATGCTTCCCACAAATCTTAATTCGACTTTTTGGAAGAAACTAGGTTTTCTTGATAATAAAAAAGGCCAGATTATTATAATTAATTAGTTTCTCATTTTAGTCTTATATTTTTTATTTTGTTTCTAGTTGGAGTTTTTCACCTGCAATTCAAATTGGAATAAAATTCATTTTTGAGCCTTGTACACTTCCATGTATTCATACTCTTAATAAAAAGGAATGAGCCATGATGCAAACCTTCAATATAGTATAAGAACTTAGATCCAATACACCTATCCCTCTCGTTCTCCCATGTTCAATCTCTCTCCCACTAGAAACATTGATTCCACCTCTACACAGACTAGCTAGCATTCTACGCACACCCGATAGTGCGATCCTACACCAACTTGCAATAGCCTTCCTGATCGCAAACCACCCATTGGCTTACATTGTGCAACTCCAGTAGCAAGCCCACTCCATGCATGCTTCCCGCACCCTTATTTGCCATAACCCTTTGCCACACATTCAAATGTTCCTCATAGTTTATCATCTCTCTCACATGCTCTATCAATCCTTTTAATCACGAACATGCGAGGATACCCAATGCTGCAGTTCTTTCATATGTATTCCACTAGACAACAACCTATATGAATTGCATTACCAATCCACACCCTAGTATGTCACTAACATCAACCATTTCTCAACAAGCATTACCATCTCTTAATGACACCATCACCTCTTTGCCACCTAAAAATCGACAGCCGCAACTTATTTATTTGTTTACTCATCTCCTTGCTTCTATATTGTCTATTGTCAAGAAAGTGATATTCAAGCTCACAGGTTCTAGCGATTCCCACTTTTCAACTATTTTTCTCTTGACTCACCATTGATTTCTACTCAACAACGCCTCACTCCAAGGAGTCTCACCTACTTACCTTGCGGCAGCCACATGCCTATTATATTACCATCGACATTTTGACACTCCCATTGAAGTGCTTGAAACTTATACTTTTCACTATAAACTCTATTTATACTTTGTATATCGGCTCTGATGAATTTATGATTAGAGATGGCATGAGTTTCCCATGGGTTTCACCTCTTTGCTCTCTGCATTTTATAATTTTTTCTTAAACAATATTCATTATCTTATTGCTTTTAATTTGTAGGTAGGATTTATGTGCAAGGGCAATCCTTTAATTGGAATGAATGGCTAGCCAATCTGATGCATGCGTCCCACCTTCAATGCGGGGCTATGTGGGAGTCGTGTCATGTGACCTTGGACGACTTGAACGTCATGTCTGAACTGGGAAACAAGCACAGGTTTTGCCTGCTAGGGCTGAACTGGGTTCAACATAGAAGAGGGAGGACTGACCGACCCTATTTGGACGGGTGTTCTTTGATTCGAGGAGTGGGGGCCGCTCCTTAGTTACCCAATTTATATATGTCGTTGTTTTTGTGCTTTAGATTAGTTTTCGTGAATTTTCTGTCGGGACAACTGGTGCCGTCTTTAAGTTTTTTTTTCTAGGACTGTATCCAAGAGCGAGTGGTGTTTTGGCTGTACCTTGTTCCGAGGTGGTGATTGTTCTTCAAAAGCCAAGTGGTATCTTGCTCTCGAGGTGGTTATCGTCATAAACTTTCTTTTTCTCCACATCCTTGCTTCATTTCCAACCATAATTCCTCGCTGTAGTCGCCTAGGATAACTGCTGTTGCTATTTTTTTCTGCAATTCTCTTCATTCTAGCCACCGCCCTTCCAAAATCCCTGCTGTTCTCGTTTCAAGTCAGCTGTCAACCCACCCCCTGGCTGTTTCCGACAACTCATAGCCTTCCAGTCGCCCCTACCATCCCTCGCCACCGTCTACCTTGCAGTCCAGCCACCCCAATCCTTATCTCCCCTTCCAGGTGCTAGCCAACCCTGCACAACCACCCAACAACACCTATTTTCCCCACTTTTTGGCCTGCTGTTCTGGCCGCCACCTCTTTCGCTTTGCTGCCTTCATCCGAAAAACAATAACCTGTTCTTTTTCGGCTCTTCCAGCTTACCGATGCTAGTTGCCAACTGAAGCAACCACGGCCTTCCAACCACCATCAAATCATTTTACCCGCCTATCACCACTTCCT
Organism: Phalaenopsis aphrodite; assembly: GCA_003013225.1. NCBI lineage: Eukaryota > Viridiplantae > Streptophyta > Magnoliopsida > Asparagales > Orchidaceae > Phalaenopsis > Phalaenopsis aphrodite. The sequence continues at coordinate 1,341,477 of NEWO01000107.1, read as the reverse complement.
AACCCGCCTAACCGACCACCATTCTTTTGTAATGCAACACTAATTGAGTTGTGTGTCGTGTCATTGTTATTTAATATTTCACCGTGTTGGTTATAACCGCCAATTGGCTTTTTCGGTAATAATATTTACTTATTGTCGTTTGGTTTAACTTTGGTATTACAATCACTTCCACTTTCTCTTTGTCCAATGTCAAGAATTCTTTATATGGCGTCATGAATTATGCCGCCCATCAATCTCAGTACTCAAAACATATTGTTTATGTTTACTTTAGATTTATTATCATCATCAATTCTGTACTGCAATTTATGGAAATACTATAATAATCATAAATTTTTGTATCTTCATAGCCTCTTGAAATACTATTTTCAAATGTGGACCTTACATATACAATCCTATGATAGTTTCAAATATAATGTTATATTGTTGATCACTTTACCTTAATCATTTGGCATCACTCACGCAAACATCTCATATTTATTATGTCTTTATAAGTTTCAAAGCCTCAATAGAAAATTGTTCACAAAATCTTCACCCTACACTTTACATTGATGATGATTATTAAACCTTTTACACGTTCTTGTTCACTAATAGTATCTCTAGTCTCTCTACCCATTACACATACCTAAACACGAGGGATACTCTAAAAGATGCCATCAACATATTGTTGAAACTAGTCTCTCTTTCTTATCTCATGCGTTCATTCAAACTTTCTATTGGATGCATGCTTTTGCCATGATACTGTATCTCATAAACTACTTACTTACCCTAACACTTCATCTCTTCTCTCCATAAGAATAATTTTTTTGGCTCATCTCCTAAGTATTCCTCACTTCCTATGATCAACTACCCTTGCTACTGATGGTTTTACCCACAAACCACTAATAAAATTAAATCTCACTTGAAATCTTGTCTTTTTCAGCTAGCAGCTCACTGAAGGTGCCTATATAAATCTCAGCACCACCACATGTAAATCTGTGTATCTTGTCATCTACAATTTGTTAAGTTCACCTTTTGCTCTTTATCTCTTCCCCCTCTCGTGACACACTTGAAGAAACAATCTTCTCGTGGTGTTCTCTTGCTATGTCCCGATCAATCTTTTGAGTAAGCTTCTAGACGAGAACGCCCGCATCACCAAACATCAACATATGCATCCTCCACCCTAATGACCAACCAAAACTCCGCCATCCTACACAACAAACTCGAGATCCTCATCCTTAACAATAACAAACCAACCTCCTCCAACTTCAGTAACACCTTCGATGACATTCAAGCCAAAAAAAAAAAAAAAGGCCCCAAAAAGTCACTTTCACAATTAAACTAAATGAATCGCATTACCGTGAACCTGCCACCATAACTTGAAAGGCTCAAAGATCATAACTATCATAAGGCTATGCCAGATGAAGGGATGGAATAGTTTCTGAATCTGTTCCCTAATGTCCAGTAAAAACTGGTTTGGGGCTAGTGAAAATTTCAATAAACTTTTCATCAACAATGTCGTTCTCTATGGCCATCTTCTTGAGGAATCTTCTTGGTTTAAGGTTTTGTTGACATCAACCACCTCACTTGTGTGTAAGCTTCTGAAAGCATTCTATAGATGCAAGAAAGCACCACTTCTTGGTACCATGAGCTATGACATTTGCTTGGTGCTTTTGGCTTCACGAACTCTGTATCTGATTAATCTTTTTTCATTCTTAACAATTGTGATGCACTTGCTTGTCTTTTATTTTATGTTGATAACATTATTATATTAGAAAACTATGTCACTGTCGTGTAAAACTTTGTCACTTTTCTGCCGAATGATTTTTTAATAAGGATCTTGGACCATTGTACTATTTTCTTTGTGTTGAAGTTATCTCACACCCACATGGATTTCTCTTATCTCAACATTGATATCACGTTGAATTCCTTGCTCACACTAAGATGATGGATGCCATTCCTACAATGACACCACTTGTTATCTCATGAATGTCCACTTTTCATTTTGGCTTTGTGCTTACTGATCCGCCAATTGGAGAGCCGTCGTGGGCTCAAACAAAACTTTCGCAGTTATTGAACTGTTTTAATTTATGCACTACCCCACTACTGATCACTGAAATGTAGCAAAATGATTAATTTGTTTCAAAGCAACATTGTCGATTATAACATTCTTTTTGGTAATGACTTGCCACCTCAACTTCATGTATTATCTTATATTGACTTTGCAGGTAACAAAGATGACTTCACCTCTATTTTGTGTATTTTAGTCAAAACTACATCTCTTGTAGTGCCAAAAAACAAAGTAATGTAACTTGCTCCTCCATTAAGGTTGAATTTGCTATATTGCCCCCACAACTGTTGAGCTTCACTGGGCTTTTACCCCACTCACCAAACTTGGCGTCCACCTTCATCACTCTCCCAACGATCTGTTGTGGCATTATGAGCGCCACTCATTTTGTTGCAAATCTCGTACTCCACTCAAGCAAGAAATATGTGGCTATTTATTATCATTTTATTCCGAAATAATCAAAATCGTGTGGCTCAAGGATTTAATGCATAATTATTGTAATTAATTAGTCTCCTATTTTAATCTTAGTGTTTAATCAATTTCCTACTGGACTTTTTTGCCTACAGTTTGGAAATCTTTTTTCTACCACCTTATGCATTTTAATATTTTCATGGTATCTGAATTAGAGGACTGAGCCATTGTCCAAAAATTCAATTTCATGACATAAAGATTGATTTGTCGTCTAGAAATTTTTGTGGGGATGGTCTCCGTTTTTTGTTTGAATGCACAATCAAGCTGATTGGTCAAATTGTTCTTCAGGCACAAGAATGTCAGCAGTGGAGCTTGATGCATCTTTTGTAGTAAAAGTGAGTCAAGCATTGCCGCTTAACTTCTAATATTATTTTGAAAATAAACAACAGCGCTTCAAAACCATAAATATTTCTTACTAATTAAACATGAATGCAGAAGAAGGCTGTTGAGGTCTCCAATGAACTGAAAGGCACATCCATATTTCTCTTTGGTATGATCTACGTTCAGAACTCTTGTAGTAAATTCATTTGTAGTAGATTTTTTAATTTTGTAGTAAATTCATTTGGAAAGCTCATCAACTTCCAATTCCTGCCGTAACTCTTCGTAATCCTTTTTTATTTATATGAGATCCTCGCTGTATTGCTTCTTCATTTAATCTTCTGTCAAAGTGGCACTATTTCATCCTATAATTACCTACTTTGTAGATATATATATATATATATATTCCTCAATCACCATTGTTGGGTCATCTCGTACTTAATGTTATTGATAAAATACAACAAGTTTTGAGCTAAAATACAATCTTAATTTTTATAAATGATGGATGCACAGGGATGAACTGCACAATGAAAACCAACTTGGGGAAGGTTTTAGCTGACGCATTGAAATATTACTACTTTGATAGGTTGAAATCAGTTCTTATGTCTTCAAAAAAGCCTCGCGTCCCCTTCTTATCCATGTACAATATTTGTTTTGCTTTATATTTTCTATTTTTCCTTTTGTGCAGTGATAGTGTGGTTGAACAAGCTACTAATGGCGACTCTTCTGCTAATTCTTTTCAAGAGAGAAATGACGAGAAGTTTCGAGAATCTGAAGTACTTTTGAGAAATTTCTTCATAATCCATTTTGAAAATTGCTTTTGTGGATAATTCTTACGCAATATATTGTGGCTTGTCAGACTGAAGTTCTAAAGCAGCTGTCTGCTATGGGTCGTCTGGTTGTCTGTGTAGGGGATGGTGCCTTGCAAAGCTCAACAAATCTGTAAGTTGAGAGGCATCTTATTTACCTTTCATTTTTCTAGTAATAAATCTGGAAGTCCAATTGTTTCTTTGATTTTAAGCATTTAATAGCTCATATAGATTTTCATAACCCGTTAACTTGAAGGGCTTTCTTGAGGGATGGCATATCACTATGGATTGATGTTCCCCTAGACATACTAGCAAATGAAATATTGATGGCTGGAGGCTCCTCTTCTGAATTGGAAATTCCATCAGATGATGATTATTTCTTAGAAGTAAAACTACTCATTCTGCTCTTCAAGTTATTGTAATATTTATTTTTTGAAGATTTACATACATTCTACTCAATTCCTATGTATTTACGTATCTAGCACCTAAGCTTCAACTTTTACACACATTCTACCTTATGAAACGGTATACTTTAAAAGTTAAAATGGTGATATTTTTGATGTGATATGAAAGATTTGGGCAGCCTAAATGCGAAAGGTAAAGTTTAGGTGCTAAGTATGCAAATAAAAGGAATTGGATGGTATGTATGTAAATGCCCCTTTTTTGTTCTACTATTCATGGGTAAATGTCATAATAGGCATATTTTTTCTAGAGATGGTATACAGAACTTTTTCTTATGTTTTCTTGGTGGGCCATCAAAGTTCCATCTTCAGTGAAAACTTAACGAAAGTATTATTGGTTTGACATTACTCATTCCTCAAATAACTATAAAATTACTGATTATACTTCAGTCTTAAAGCCATCTTAAAAACTTGAACAACTTGTAGAACCACTTTTTCTTAGAATCCAGTATTATATAAAATTTTTGTTGGAGTAGTGTAAATTAAGATCACTTCCCCTTCACCAAAAAGAGTAAAGAAACCAGTGCCAATCTTCTTGTGATTTTCTTCGATTCTCTATTTTGAATGGGAATTAAAACTTGATGAAACAGAACAGCCAATGGAAAATAACTAATAAATTTTTTTCTTCCGTTGAAATTGGCTGTTTTGCTTTAGCTTCTCGTAACTGTTCTGGCCATGATACAGATGGAGAATCTTACTACGCGTTACAATGAATTGAAAGGTGGATATGGAACAGCTGATGCTACGGTGTCACTCCTAAGTAAATTTAGATTAGTCTCATCAAATTATCTGTCTCCCTGGATAATTAAGAAGTACTAACTAATACTTGATTTCTTGTAGAGGTTGCCTCTCAACTTGGCTATGAGCACTTCAACTCAGTTAGTCCAGACGACATTGCAGTGCAGGTAAATGAAGATAATTAATACAAGAGAATTTTTTATATTTGAGGAACCAAGAAAACATTCTAGCGTTAAATAACATTATGCTTCATTTGATTTCTTAACTGAATATGTGTCATGGTTTAGGCTTTGGAAGAAATAGAGAGGCTGACTAGGTTGAAGAAGATGATGGAAGAAGCAGCAAGACCATTTTAATTTCTGGAACATGTTGGTTCAGGGCATGTGCTCAATGAAGCAGTGCAGCTTCTAACAAAAAATATTGCTAAATTGGGGCCATCAGTCTTTATTTGCAGGTAGAAGTACGTTTCTTTTTTAGGCAGTGTACTACCGAAACACATACAAGCTGTACCAGTACGGTACATCAAATCATTTCTGCAGTTTCTCTTGTATAGTTTGAATTCGTAGTCCTTATCTTTAGATTCTTCCGTCATGTCAGCATCATCTGATTTCTGAACTGTCCAGTTTATTCTTGAGTTCATATTTTTATTGAACTGCAATAACTGGGATGCTTTTCTATTTATGTTTAACATCTGACACCTATATTTTCAAGAAATCAAACGGTTTTTATGTTTTTGAGCAATTATTCTGCTCTAGTGTGTGTGTGTATATACATACATACATACATACATACATA